>VYZS01080004.1:0-12049 GCA_013400695.1 Neodrepanis coruscans | reverse complement strand
CAGTTATGCTGGTTTTGCAGAGACTGGAGGTGATGGGTTTTGCACAGTCATTTAGGCTGGGGATGGGGCGGTGTTTTGGGGGCACCTCTGCTAAAAGTGAGGCCGTCTCTGGAGTAGTGGTGGGTGTGTACCCTTTGCCATGGTGTGGCCCGGAGGAGATAACCATCACACACCCAGAGAGTCACCATTGCCCTTCTTTAGGTAAACATCACACCCCCAGAGACTCGCTCTGGGCCTCCAGGAATCTCAGTGTGTGGGCTACAGCCCCTCCGCTCAGCCTTTATCTTCGGCTTCCTGGCTGGAGGCTGCTTTGCACAGCTACAGTAGCAATGTTTTCAGGCAATTAAAAACCCCAATTCCTCACAACTCCCAATCCATCTAAAACGGCGCTGCAAGTCAGCACAGCTACCAACAAGGTTGCCCAAGGAGACACAGCTATACATGGGTGTTGAATCCCATTGTTATTATGCAAGAGATGTTTGGGTTGCCACAGTAACAGCAGAACTGGATTTAGGAAAGCTAAGGGAAGCACAATCTAGCAAACATGAAAACTTTGGAATCTGAGACTGAAGCAGTACAGTTAAGCTCAGCTAATATGTGAGGTAATATGTAAGGTTCTTCTTTGCCCAGAGGGTGGTTGGGCACTGCCCAGGCTCCCCAGGGCAGTGGGCACAGCCCCAAGGCTGCCAGAGCTCCAGGTGGAGTGGGATGATCCTCTCAGGGACGGGGCGGGGGGGGGACGGAGTCTTGGGAATCGTGCTGTGCAGGGCCAGGATTTGGAGTCAATGATCTNTTCTAGGGCTAAGTGCACCCTCTGCAAGTTTGCAGACAACCCTGAGCTGAGTGGTTCAGTTGATACACCAGTGGGAAGGGATGTAATCCAGAGGGAACTGGACAGGCTTAAAGAGTTGTCATGAGATCCCACTTGTAGTGCTGTGTTCAGCTTTGGGACACCCATCAAAATCAACACAGAGACCAGGTTGAGCAAATGCAGAGCAGAGCCACAAAAAAGGTGCAAGGCCTGGAATGCCTCTGCTGTGAAGAAGGGCTTAGCTGAGCTGGGCCTGCTCAGCCTGGAGATGAAAAGGCTCTGAGGAGACCATATTGCAGCCTTTCAATATATAAAGGAAGCTTATAAGATTGGGAAAGACTTTTTACCAAAGCCTGTGGCAACAGGATAAGGGAAAAAGGTTTTACATAGAAAAGGACAGATTCTGTTTGGATATGAGTGACATTTGTTAAGATGAGGAGAGTGAGACACAAAAACGGACTGGTCCAAGAATATGGGAATACCCCATTATTGGAAGTGTGCAAGCTCAGTTGAAAAGGGCTTTGAGCAACCTCATCTAGTCACAGATCTCTATGTCCACAGCAGCAGCAGTTGTGCACTAGATGATTTAGGACCTTTTAAGATCCTTTCCAACCCAGACCATTCTGTCCTCTAAGTTCTGTATGTCCAGGCGAGTCAGAGACTGCCCAGAGACACATGATTTCTGATGTGCCCCTCTGCTCACTATTTTACACAGGTTATTTCTGGGCACCTCCTGGGCAGGGCAAGGGGTGTTTCCTCCTGCCCTGTTCAGGGAGCCCAGGGATGGCCTCTGGTTTCAAAACAGTTTGTGCTCATCCTTAGAACAAACTTTTCATGTCCAGGTCCTTGGATTTACACTCCTTGGATCACAGGCACTATTTTTTCTGACCTTGCCTCTGTGCTTTTCACTGAGCTTTATACACTGAGCTCTTTTAGGAATCAAAATGCCAATGACCAGGAGAAGAGCATGTTTAGAACTGACTTTATTTAAAGCAGCTCAAGTGACAGTGCCCATTTTCCTAGAACTGGACCAGTCCTTCTCCAGAACTAGGGGCAAATTCCCCCATTTTGGATTACCAGCATTGTAGAGGACCTGCCTGCAATTCTCCTACTCCAGTACAGGCAGCACCGAGTTGAGGGTCTTGTTGCTGGAACTCTGTGAATATGGAAGAGTGCAAGATCTTTGTGAAAGGATGGACTGAGGCTGTATCAGAGTGCAGAAGATCTTGGACTGTGTGCTGGGTGTGTGAATGGGGCTAGAGTTTGTCCATGGCTTGGGGTTCTTTTGGATTGTAGGTAGTGAAGGGCTGACCTGGTTGAGGGAATTCCTTGATATACATTGACAATAGGCACATGAATATTGGCAACAGAGGCTTAAGCCCTTTAAGACATGTTAGCACTTCATGTTTGTGTAAGGGGAAATGAGAAGGATCACTGTATATTGGGGCTTGAAGATATTACCTGGTCTAGGTTACTTTTGCCTGTTTGTCTCTCCTAAACCTTAGAATATCTTTAATAAAATTTCAGAAACAGAAATAATTTTTGTATCAATAATTTCCTTATTAGTAAAAGTGCTAGTCATAAAATGTTACACATTTCTTCTCTGTAACAGAAGCATAAATATTTTCGCAGCCCAAAATTGTTTGCAAATAAGCTATTTCTTTTTTTCCAGGTATGAGATAGTAAGAATAACTTATTTGTTCAAAACTAGGAAGACTTTTTTATCACTCATGACTGACTACTGCAATAGTGAACATTCCTCTATTGTGCACATTTTGAATTTTTTAATTTCTGCAAAATACCAAGTACAGATTTATTCACATAGATATTAAGTTGTGTTTATAGCTAAGGAATTACCTTTCACACTCTAGGCACAAGCTGTGTATTGGATTCCTCTGTATCTGATATTGGAGTCAAAATTCTGGCCCAAAATGTCTGTCTGGTTTTCCCCATTTCAATGTATTATATAATGAAATATTGAAGAAGATTTAATCATAATTTGTCTTTTGTAGAACTTTCTAATGAAATAAATGCAAACCCTAAATTCATAGGACCATGTGTACAAGATACATTGTATTATTTCCCTTTTACATCTGGAAAAGTAATAGTACAGAAATGCCAGAGAATCTCATCTAGATCAAAGATTAAGTTACCTGTAGAGTTAGTAGAAGAAGCAATAAATCTTACATCCAAGTTCTTTAAGTGCCTTGACTAGTCCAGACCCCAATATTAATAGCCCTGTCAAACTATTTATAGGAAATGTATCCACAGGAATGGTAAGATGCAAAACATTTCTAAATATATCAGGTCAAATCAAATGACAATTATGCCATTAGTTAAGTTTGTCAGACAATATTTTGCCAAAGATGGTTTGCCAAAATATATTCTGACAGAAGGAAAAGGAAATATCCAAAGCATCTGCATACCAGAGTCTATAAAAGTGCCTCTGGAGTCCTGTGCCCAGTCTTGACAGAAAATTTCAAGGTAAGTGTGTGGCTTCTGTGAACTTCTGGGCAAAACATACCTTTTTATTCCATTTAACTTGCTATAAGAGTTGGACATCTATTACTATAGTGGACTGTCTCTATCACTAGTAATTTTATTGTAGGTTTGAAGGCATCATGTTTTCCTTCAATTTATGTATTAGTTCTGGATAACTGCAACAAAAAATGAGTTGTTCTGTTTTCAAACAGCAGTGACCTCTGCCACCAGAATTAGTACCAAAATTTAACAACTTTTAAGGAGAAGAATGAAATCCAAGAGTTTAAAATTTCTGGAAAGCAGAACAGGCAATAGTGACTTTAATATTTGTCATAATGCAAGATGAGTTGTCCACAGCAAATAAATTTTGGAAAGCCACTATTTGCTATCAAACAAGGAAGTATTTTGGAGACTTTCAGTAGCATTGCAAAAATAAATCAGAGACGTATTTCATATGAATTCTCTGTTATGGAAACATCTAAACTTACTAGAGTTCACAAAGTTGGAATAATACTGCTAAACTTCGCAACATACTGCACACCAAACTGCTGTTCTGTACTTTGTTGTTTAGGTAGATGTTTAAGAATTAATTTTAGAAAAGTATACAAGTGTAGCCAAGACTGAGGAATTTAAATCTAATTGTTGACTTGTTTATACCTAATTTATTATTTGAAGAGATCAAAATACAAGAAATCTCCTCTCTTCCACATAAAGCTGTTCACTCCCTGACAAAACATATCTCCTTTCCTACAGAGGACCCTGCTAACAGTGCCTCTTGTCCAAGTGCAGCCATGGCGGCTCCAGACGCGGACATGGCCGCCTTTGGGGAGGCAGCTCCTTACCTCCGAAAGTCAGAGAAGGAGAGAATTGAGGCCCAGAACAAGCCTTTTGATGCCAAGTCATCTGTCTTTGTGGTACATGCAAAGGAATCCTATGTGAAAGGGAAAATCGAGAGTAAGGATGCAGGGAAGGTCACCGTCAAGACTGAAGGGGGAGAGGTGGGTAAAATCCCAGATTTACAAATGGTTTCTTTGCCACTCTGGCTCTGGACTGACATGTATGTACCTTTCTGCCCTCTGACAGACCCTGACCGTGAAGGAAGATCAAATCTTCTCCATGAATCCCCCCAAGTACGACAAAATCGAGGACATGGCCATGATGACCCACCTGCACGAACCCGCTGTGCTGTACAACCTCAAAGAGCGTTACGCAGCCTGGATGATCTACGTAAGTGGCAGCAGCAGCTTCCTTTGGGCAGCTGGAGGAAGTGCTCTGCCAGGCTCAGGGGAAGCCAGCGTGCTGTCTCCCTTCCTCACAGACCTACTCGGGGCTCTTCTGCGTCACTGTCAACCCCTACAAGTGGCTGCCCGTGTACAACCCCGAGGTGGTGTTGGCCTACCGAGGCAAGAAGCGCCAGGAGGCCCCTCCACACATCTTCTCCATCTCTGACAACGCCTATCAGTTCATGCTGACTGGTGAGTTACTTACGTTTTCTTTAAAATTACTTGGCTATTAATACTTGTAGGGGAGGAAAAAAATCTCTTTTCACTGCAAAGCAGTTCAGTTTAATGGTGCTGTGTGGGTGGATGTTCTCTCATTGTTGGAAACAATTTCTTTACCGAACACTGTCATTTAGATCATGCTTCTAACAATCAGTGTTAGAATTTAATCTCCCAAATATCTGGGGGGGATATGATTTAATGATGAATGCATTGTCAGATTTTCGTCCGAAGAAATTTGTCTATACCTTTAAAGTTCAGCTTTGTCTCTTAGATGAAAGAATTGTTATTTGGATGGACTTAATTCTTTGAATGACTGAAAATCTCTAGGGTGGCATTTGTAAATAATGTGTCTAAAGGGAAAGGACATACAACATTCAACATTGGAGCCAATGAGTCCTATGGTGGTTTTATGAGAATTTAGGAAGCAGTCTCAGTCAGACACTGCAGGGAAACCAGCTTAGAAAAATGGTATTTCCTCCCTCCATCTCAGAAACAATTTCTTCTTTTCTATTCATTAATATAAATGAAAGCAATACCAAAGAAGGGCAGTGACAACTTTTCTAGCACTGTCTAAATCTCTAAAATTTTAGGAAGGAGAGGTGCAGGACCTCTGTGAGTGCAAACCCAGACTTTTCTGTAAGAGTTAGTTCCTTAATGTTTAATTTTTAATGCTTAGGTTTCTTCAGACTTCATGCATATTTTTTCAGTTTCCGTAGTGCAAAGATTTTATCAATGAAGTTGTGATGGGAGAATGGATTAAAAAAGCAAAGAGACAAAATGGTGAAAATCAAACTGGGCTCAAGCTATTTCATACAGACACACCAAAGCTGGCTGCAAAATTTCAATGTCCTAGAATATGAGAGCCTGTTCTCATATAGGTTAATGCAATTTTATAAAGATTTTGTGATTTTCTTTAGGCAACAATCAATTGGCCACTGACATATAAACCATCTAAAGAATGGTTGTTCCTATGTAATAAAGTTTATGAAAAGTACATGCTCCAGTTCACTTCAGATAACCAATATATCATTTAATCAACAACTCTTCAAAATTGTTCTTCAGAAGGAATTATTTTTATAACTGAAATGAGCAGTTTGGCATGAAGAGAATATTCAGAAAAAGAAGCTCAAACACTACACCTGCCACAAATATCAGCTTGCCAGCTGCAGCTGGAAACATTACAATGTTCAAAAGGAAGTAGGGCTGAAGGTAGACAGGTTTTTGACTAGAACTGGATGCCTACTGCCAGTACATATTATAAAAGTCATAGGAATATTTTAATCAAGGATATTCATGACACATTAATAATATGTTTTCTTCCTCTTCCACAGATCGGGAGAACCAGTCGATCCTGATCACGTACGTACACCCCCTGCTCGGGTCCCTGAGGGGCTGCCCAGGGCCAGGGCACCTCCTGCCTGACCACACACTCTCTGCTCCTCTCCTTGCTTTGACAGCGGAGAATCCGGGGCCGGGAAGACTGTGAACACAAAGCGTGTCATCCAGTACTTTGCAACAATTGCAGCCAGTGGGGACAAGAAGAAGGAGGAGCAGCAGACATCAGGCAAAATGCAGGTGAGTGAGGAACAACAGACTGAACACTTGGCCTGTCATTGCCCTGTCAACTAAACACAGTCCCTGAATAATTTTCCCCTTGCAGGGAACGCTTGAGGATCAAATCATCAGTGCCAACCCACTGCTGGAGGCCTTTGGAAACGCCAAGACTGTGAGGAACGACAACTCCTCACGCTTTGTGAGTTGCTGCTTTGGACAAAATCTCTCCCATCCCTAAGCAGTTCTCCACATAAAGGAGATGTCAGAGGAACCCACCCAAGCTGAAATGCTGCTGCTTCACCTTAACAGGGCAAATTCATCAGAATCCACTTTGGTGCCACAGGCAAACTGGCTTCTGCTGACATTGAAACTTGTAAGAGACTCTCCTGGACTGGTTCCATCCCTTCCCAAATCCCCACCTTCATGTGCATTGCTGTGCCTTACTCTTTCTACTTTCCTGGGCAGATCTGCTGGAGAAGTCCAGAGTCACTTTCCAGCTCAAGGCGGAAAGAAGCTACCACATCTTTTATCAGATCATGTCCAACAAGAAGCCGGAGCTCATTGGTAGGAAGGAGCATTATGGCTTTTTGAGGGTGAATCACATGCAAGAGTTCCCTCTATCAGCTGCTTGGCAAAACTAAGCCTGTGCCTTGCCTCTCCCTGCTTTCAGACATGCTTCTCATCACCACCAACCCTTATGATTTCCACTATGTGAGTCAAGGGGAGGTCACTGTTCCAAGCATTGATGACCAGGAGGAGCTGATGGCAACAGATGTGAGTAACACAGCAAAAAGGGACCCCTTGTGCACGATGTGAAGGTGGCATTGCTGGCTCACTAATGTATTTGAACGCTATGCTTTTGACGCTAGAGTGCCATTGACATCCTGGGCTTCAGTGCTGATGAGAAAACAGCCATCTACAAGCTGACAGGGGCTGTCATGCACTATGGGAACCTGAAGTTCAAGCAGAAACAACGAGAGGAGCAGGCAGAGCCTGATGGCACAGAAGGTATCAGCAAATTCATTGGCTGCTCCCCAAACACACATAGTCTGAAAGCAGGGAAGCAGGAACTTCAATATAGGATATGTCTCTCTCTCTCTCTCTCTCTCTCTCTCTCCCTTTCTGTCTCTAACTCTCTAACCTTCAACCTCTAAGACACCATTATGTGCAATTGTGTTTTTTGTAATCTAACTCCCCTAAGCTTTGCTACCCAGAAATCCACTTACAACATTTAAAGAATGTGCCACATGCTCACTTCAGGTATGGCTATAGGCTTTAGGTGTTCTTCTATGAAATTCTAGGTTTAAACCATACCTGTTCTTTCTTTCAAAGAAGGCCATCATTAGCTTGTAGAATGTACATTGCTTCCCACCCCTTTTGTATGGGATCGGATAAGTGCTCTTCCTTTCTTAGAACATGAACAGCAGAGTTGTTCACATCACCTAAATTCTAGCCAGTGTCCAGACATAAATGCTTCTTTCCATCTCTCTTTCCCCATCTCTAGTGGCTGACAAGGCTGCCTACCTGATGGGCCTTAACTCAGCTGAATTTCTCAAAGCCCTGTGTTATCCCCGAGTCAAGGTTGGGAATGAATATGTGACCAAAGGTCAAAACGTGACACAGGTAAAATCTGGAGGTTAGAAATGTGCGGCTCAAAGGTGTATGTGAGCATTTTTCTGTGAGCCTGGGAGGGAACTCTGGTCACGTCTCCTCTGCTTTAGGTGAATAACTCAGTGGGTGCCCTGGCAAAAGCTGTGTTTGAGAAGATGTTCCTGTGGATGGTTGTTCGCATCAACCAACAGCTGGATACGAAGCAGCCCAGGCAGTACTTCATTGGTGTCCTGGACATCGCTGGCTTTGAAATCTTTGATGTAAGGAAACAAGGATTTGACACCATAGTCAAGCCAGAGGGGCTAGAAGGGGTCATGAGGACTGAGACACAGACTTCTCTTTGGAGGATTCAGAAGTTGGTCCTCACAATGGTCTCGGGCTTTGCAAACAGAGAGAAAGCTTGAGGACTCAGGCCCACACAGCTATGGGCTAAAGGCATGGACACTCCTGGAAAAGCCAAAAAAAGGTCGTGCCGTGGGCAAGTTCACAGCATGTGAAGAGCATGGGCACAGAAAGCCGCAGATTATTGACCTGAGGCCAGAGAAATCCTTGGGTGGGATACTGAGGAGGTTTCTGGTGTCCAGGAGGTCAGAGGCCTGCAACACCTAAAAGATGGAGCAGCTGAGGTTACCAAAGGATTTGCTATTGACTAGCACAGTGAAAAAGAATTGTTCTTTGTAGCTTGATTTCAGAAGGAATGATAAAAAATCCTTCAAAGGAATTTGGCTGCACGATAGAAGGCCTGCTTAGGAAACACATTTTGGGACCATGGGGTTGGGAGTGGTTTATCAACTGGGGATCTTCCAACAGCCTTAGGAGAATGCCAGCAGAGGCCTGTGATGTTCAGGACACCTTGAGAACCTGTGCACCTTTCCTTGCTTTTGGCAGTTCAACAGCTTTGAGCAGTTGTGCATCAACTTCACCAATGAGAAACTGCAACAGTTCTTCAACCACCACATGTTCGTGCTGGAGCAGGAGGAGTACAAGAAGGAGGGAATTGAATGGGAGTTCATTGACTTTGGGATGGACCTGGCTGCCTGCATTGAGCTCATTGAGAAGGTACCTCTCCCATATAAGTGTATGATGTGTGTTGGAATTCTGTGAGGTTTCTGGGGCAAGTTTTTCTCAGAAAGAACTAGCATGCAGCCACAGGCAGACATGCAGTGTNGCAAGGCTGAGGCTCACTTCTCCCTGGTGCACTACGCTGGGACAGTGGACTACAACATCTCTGGGTGGCTGGAGAAGAACAAGGACCCCCTGAATGAAACTGTCATTGGGCTGTACCAGAAATCATCTGTGAAGACCCTGGCCTTACTCTTTGCCAGCTATGGTGGAGGAGATACAGGTCAGTTCTGTGAAAAGTGTGTTTTCAGTGTGGGGCTCAGTTTTCTGAGATTTAAAGGCACAAACACGAAACATTTAAAGTTGTTTTGTGTTCTGTAGTTTCCAATATCCAATATCTATATTCTAATTGGGTTTTTTACTTTACAGAGGGTGGTGGTGGTGGTGGCAAGAAGGGAGGCAAGAAGAAGGGTTCTTCTTTCCAGACTGTCTCAGCTCTTTTCAGGGTAAGTGTAGTATTCATTACATCTTTGGAAATGGAAAACAATTTCATTCTGAATCTGGAATGTCTGTTTCCCTTTTGGACATAACTCTTGTCATTCTTTAACGTCTTCCCTTTTTCATCCTTGTCAATTACTGAATTTTCTTTCTGGAATGCCACACCCGTCTTTGCATATTCTAGGAAAATATCCAAAGAATTAAAATCACCTACTTAGATGGGAGTGTAAAACATATCAGCTAACTTCCTTAAGATCCTTGTTAGAGAATTTAGACATATTTCCTATGCTTGTTTTATGTATCTATGCAGATTTTCAGGATTGACTCGTAAAATTTGAAAATAATAGATCAAACATCAAAATAAAAAAATATACCCTGAGATGATAAGATTTTAAACAATGATTTGATTTCAGTGTGGAAAGAGAGTGAAGGTTAAATTACACCAAGTTAAATTACACTTGTTAAATTAATATTGTGAGGTCAGTTTTCTGTTACGTCTTCAAGGTTTGAGACTCAATTACTGCTAAAGGTGTCTTTTTTAAGGGCTGCAGAAATATTCCATCCATTTGAAAAGAAGTTACTTAGCTGCCAAATCAGATGCTAGTCATGCTTCATTGAGAGTACACCACTTTAACTTAAAATGCCCAACTATATATCAGTAGAATTACCAGCTCAAAGGGCAACTGTGAATTGGCAGCCCTATATTTGGATGAGGAGGTCAAGGAAAAGTAATAATATCCATTAGTCTATAAAACAATTTCAAAACCAAAACTTTGGAATCCTTCAGTTTCCAATTTTTCCTTTTGGGAGTTCTGAAAGTTGTTTTAGAGAAGACAGGTCTATACTGTGAAATATCCAATTTGGTGCACCCACTGTTAAGATTCCTGTGCTTACGCTTGATTATATAAACTTAATTTGGTGATCTCACAGGAGAATTTAAACAAGCTGATGGCCAACCTGAGGAGCACCCACCCCCATTTTGTACGGTGCATCATCCCAAATGAAACAAAAACACCTGGTAAGGTGATCCAAGAGGAGGAAAGCTGGAGCAGCAGAAGCTCCTCTCCTGGGTGTCAAACAGCAGGGTAGTCACTAATGCTGACCTTTGTCAGGTGCCATGGAACATGAACTGGTGCTGCACCAGCTGCGCTGTAACGGCGTGTTGGAAGGGATCAGGATTTGCAGGAAAGGGTTCCCCAGCAGAGTCCTCTATGCTGACTTCAAACAGAGGTAAGAGCACTGCACCCTTCTGCCCATTCAGACCAACCTGAACAGCCTGAGTATTGTAATATATTTTAAACTTCATGCTTTAAGCTGATACTGAGCAGTCATATAGAAGTGTTTCACCATCAGTTCCTGATGACAGGCCATTGATGAGATAAGGAGTCTCTTGTACTTAGAATTAATGTTAAAAACATTCCCCAGATTCTGTCCTAAAAGGAAGAATTGTCTCAGGCATGAGATTTATTCAATGGGACAGTCCTAGAGGGCTGGGTGTTCAGTCGCAGTGGTGATTTTGATGATTTCTTCATGTTTTGTTTTCTTCTGCAGATACAGAGTACTTAATGCCAGTGCTATCCCAGAGGGACAGTTCATGGACAACAAGAAGGCTTCAGAGAAGCTTCTTGGTTCTATTGATGTGGACCACACCCAGTACAAATTTGGACACACCAAGGTAAAAACAAGACCTGTGTTAAAAGTTAGTCAAAAGCAGTGAGGGCGGGCTATTCTGCCAGGGGGATGGGACACAGCACAATAACACACCAGAGATGGCAGGGTGGGAGCCTCAACATGGATATGTCCAGCACACTGTACTCGAGCAAGGCAAGTGAGGATGACTGAGGAGATTCAACCAGGAGTCCACATTATCAGGCAGGTTTATTGCACTATGGAAGATCTGAGGTAAAGCCATAAAGCCTTGGCTTTCAAGATTTGCCAGAGTCAGATATAGGTAGGCTAACAAGTCAAGGCCCTATTCTTTAATTCATGACCATACACACAGTAGTGACATAGGGTCTAACGTCAAGCCAGGAAGTTGGCAGGTCATGGTACAGCTCATTGGGGTCCATGACCAGCACAGGGTCATGGCTGAGACTGTGGCTAAAGTGGAAGCCAGGACTCATGACAGCCTAAGTCCTCTGCTAGAGGGTTTGGGAGAAGATCCAGTGGGATGTTGATAATGGCCATTAAAGTTTATGAGGATACCGAAAAACTCTACATGTCTATTCTGTACTATATCCAATGACATGCTGCAACGTTCCCTCTCCAAGGTGTTCTTCAAAGCTGGGCTGCTGGGACTCCTGGAGGAGATGAGAGATGACAAGTTGGCAGAAATCATCACTCGCACCCAGGCCAGGTGCAGGGGCTTCCTGATGAGAGTGGAGTATAAGAAAATGGTAGAGAGGAGGTAAACTTTTCTCATGTTGACTTAATTCTCATGGTACTTGGCTAGTGAAATTTATATATAATCCCACCAAAGCTATGCAACAATCACGTGAATTTCTTTTCAGGGAATCCATCTTCTGCATCC
>VYZS01080003.1:0-31448 GCA_013400695.1 Neodrepanis coruscans | reverse complement strand
GCTCCTTTTCCCCCAGGACAGTGGGACCCATTTGGCAGGTCCAGCTTCCTGCTGCACCTGCCTGGATTTCACCTTTTCCTTCTGCTTCCTTGGACAGGGACATCCCATCCTCTGCTGGCTCATGGGCTGTCTGCCAAGCAGAGCTTCACCCCAGCCCATGCTGCCTGTGCACCTAAAAACCCCAAAACCCCCAGACAAACCTTTCTCAATCAGGTCCTGTGAGTCCATCACCCCCACAAGGAGTTCCAGGGGACACATGGCTGAATTCAGTTGCAGTGGTTTTCTGGTTACAGCTGATAACATGACAGGGCTAGTGATTGTTTTTAGGAGGGAATGATTTAATAATATAATCCACAACACTTGCAGAAGCTCCTTGATAAAGGGCCAAGAAGAGCTGGAATTGTTTGGAACCATTTCCTCACCACTGCTGAGTGTTGCAATCCGTGAATGGAAAATAATTGCCCTCGTTATGCAAGTCCAATGTACAGACACATGTTCCTGGATAAAACTCTCCTACAATTAGCCAGGTCCACATTGCTTATTTTCCATCAAATGCAAGGAGCAGCATTTCGTTCAGGATTCAAAGATTTGGAGCAGGCACACACTGTTTCACCCTGGGAAGCACATGCACATTTCTGAGGCTCCCATGCACTCAGCTTTATTGCTTTTTACAAGAGATGCAGGTGTGGGAATATGGGACTCACAGAGGATGTCTGAACATGCACCAGGCCTTTGGCATGGCCAAAGCAAAGAGAAACTGGAGACATGGATTTTTATGGAGACAAAGCACGTTGTAAAGCCAGATATCTTGGGTTAAATCCAGCTCCTCTTCTTTAGGCAAACTGAGCCCTTGATTTCAGTGGTGCTTCTCACTCAGGCAGGGTCAACAGAAACTTAGTTGGGCATTGATGGGAAGAACAAGAGAAATTATTTTTTTGATGTAATACAACAGGAATCTGTATTCCCATTAGCCCCAAGAGCCTGCAAATCTGGAATTCAAATGAAGCAGAACCTCACTACAAATAAAGAGTTTCTTAAAACCAAAGCAGTTTCCACCACTGCTTTTAAAAAGCAGAGCTGCCAGCTCCTGAGGAAGTGAGTGATGTTCTGACCTGGCAGGATTCCAGCAGGATTATTCTGGCAGTTGCAGCACAATCAAGACCAACTAATTTCTTCATTATTACTTTTTAATTCTTCTAAGTCTGCTTTTCACAATGGCTTGGCACTGTCCACACTCATCACTCTCTGCCTCCCAAGCTGGCAAACAGGCACTTCTGCTTCTTTTATTCAGCACAGGGATGGGCTCTTTTGCACCAGGAGGTGCCAGTGGAACCAGGAGAACCAGGAGGAAAACACTCCCTCCTCCAGCTGCTGCAGGAGAGAGGAAGAACAAACATTTATCAGACAGGCTCTCCACTCATATGGTCCTAATCCAGTAATGTGAAACCCCCCCTGGATGAGGTCATGGCTGTTGAATCCCAAATTCCCCTTTTTTTCCTAGAGGCCAGGTAGGTGGAGGATGGAGTGTTCTTCTCTCTCTGCCTGGGGCTGGCCAGGAACAAACCACAGGGCTTTAGGGACATGAACACTCACAAAGTCTCGCTCCAGAGCACATCAGGGCTGCCAAGGTTAAATTTCCAGCACCAGCTCTGGGCACCTTTTGCTCTGACTTTTCAGGACTTGTCAAAATCCTGTTGTGAAACTCCTTGAGAGCTCTTTTAAACAAACAAAAAAAACCTTTTCAAAAAGGAAAAAAAAAGTGATAAAACATTTCTTAAAGGTCATTCAAAGGCCCTCTGAGTTGATTACTGCTGGGAATCATTTTTTGGGTGGTTGAGATGTCTTTTCTTTGCCCATTAGCTTTCACCAGCCATTGGTTATTTACACTTCAAGTTGAAGAACCAGGGAATTCCCTGGGCATTTTCCTCCAGCAACTGTTTGGATCAGGAATTGTCCAAATTAGGAATTGTATGTGAATCCTCCCAAAGTCTGAGCTCATAGGTCCTGGACAGACCCTTATTTTTTAACTCAGAGGGTACTAAAAAAAGACCATCTCAAACCCATGAGACATCCAATGGCATATTTTATTCATGCCAGGCTTAAGAGAATAGTCCAAATATTGTGTCATATGAAGTGAAACAACTTCCAATGTATTGCTCATCAGTACACAATGTATAGCAGCACCATGTCCAGGCATGAGCTGATCCTGAGCAGGACTGAACCAAGGCAAAGAGCACAACCAGCATTTTGTGTGCTGCATTTTCAGCTGAAAGGTTCCCAAAACCTCAGACAGGATGAAATTTGGGTCACTCCCAGAAGAACCTGGTAGTCAAGGTGATTGGGAAGGTGATCATGGCCCTTAGTTTGAACCAGCCTTTAGCTGTGCAGTTTTCTGTAAGACTGAGGGATTTCTGAGCAGGACTAAGCCAGAGCTGCATTTCCTGAGAGGGGAACTTGGGCCTCCCACAGACCAGGTGAGCCCTAGCCACCAGATTTGGCTTGGGGAAATCTGTCTTTTTTTATTCCATGACTCTTCTTTCTTATGTCCCAGTTAAATAAACCCAGCAGTTAAACCCTCTGGGTGTCTCCCCCAGGTCTGCAGCAGGGGAAGGACTCCCATGTTTGTCTCAGGTCAGAGCTGGGGTCTGCTTGTGTCATGCTGATGGGGTCACAGGTTGAGCCCCAAATGTACTCACAAAATCTGGGTGAGTTGGTAGCAGGGGGTGGTCTGGGGTTTAGTTCAAGCTTTGCTCATCCCCTCTGCACAGCTCAGCCCCAAACACTGAGTCCAAGAGGGGAAAGTGGCTGGGGACACAGTGAGGGGAGAGTTCCTGAGCCTCCACACAGGTCTGAGTGTGTTTTGCTTCCAGCACATTGTAATTAACTCCAAGAAATAACAGCAGAAGTGGGTGATGCTGCAGAATGGGGTTGTTTACCCTCTTTCTTCCTTATTTACTTCACACATGGCAAGAATCAGCCCCTGGATCTTCAGTTTTCTTTTCTCCTTCTGCCTCATTCCCTTTGAATCCATCAGGCAGGGAGATTAGCAGTGTCACAGAACCAGACCTTTCTGCTAAATCCCTTCCAGATGTCCAGAGCCACAAACACGTCACTCACTGACAAGAGCCTAATGACAAGTTGCTCCCTGTTCATTAGTGATGGCTACTGTTCCCTGGCAAAAAAAAAGCTTTTTCTTTCCCTCTCCAAAAGAGGGGTTTGCAGGAAGGGGTTTTTTTTCTTCCTTCCCCAGAAAAAGGGCTGCTGTCTGATAGCTCACAAGGAGATGCCCATCCAAACTGGTGTTGGGAGCTGCTCTTGGCTCCCCCAGAGCTGCCAACACTGGGCACAAGGCACAGCTTCACACGGAGATCTCAGGGAGGAAACAAGTCCCAGACCTGTGAGGTTTGACAATCCCAGGCTGTGAGGTTTTCCAAGAGGTTGGTGGCATCAGACAGTGTGTCTTCTGTGCTGGCACTGCCAGCCCCGTCCAAGAGGGTCTGAACTCCAGCAGACTCCAAGGTCAGGATGGATTTGGAGAAAGCAGGTGGAAGGGCTGTCTGGGAGCAGCTCAGGATGGAGCAGAAGGAAATGATGGGGCTGTTTCTTCCACCTGTCCAGGAGATCCATGAGGGGATGTCCTGTCTTGCCCCTGAAGAAGGCTGGAAATCCAAGCCTGGCAGTCAGGTCCTTTCTTTCCAAAGATACATCATGGTTTTCTCAACCTGTGGCAACACATTAAATTTCACACCTTTCTTCAATTGTGTTTTGATCAATCTGTAATTGTCACGTTGGATTTGTCTTATACCCCCATCTCCCCACAAGCTCAGGAGATACTCTGCTAAGCTAAATTATCCTCAAAAAAAATGAA
The DNA here is from genome assembly GCA_013400695.1 of Neodrepanis coruscans. NCBI lineage: Eukaryota > Metazoa > Chordata > Aves > Passeriformes > Philepittidae > Neodrepanis > Neodrepanis coruscans. Next base: position 27,580 of record VYZS01080003.1, on the reverse strand, counting down.
TACTCTCCATTATGGAGGTTCTTGATGACTGTATTTCCTGCTGCTTTCATCTCAATTAATGGATAGAACTGGCTGTAAAGGAGAGGCTGTTTCTTCCATGGAAAGTGCCAGTGTCCTTGCTGGGATGGGCAGACAGGCTGGACTGATGCAACATCCTCTGCCATGCTCCCAACCACAGCACCATAAGGAAATGTTATTGAGCAGCTCATCCCCCCTTGGCACAGGGACTGCAGGGAAATGCCAAGCCAAAACTTGTGCTGAAGTCTCTGACAACTGTTCTTTTAGTGCAGCTGCTTATTAACATGACCCTGCTTGGGGAGATTTCTTCCTTTATCCTTTGAATTACAAAAACTGTGCCAAAACTTGATCCCCACGAAGGCTGGGCATTGTGTCAGCTTTAAGGAGCTGAGAACAGTGATGGGCTCTGTGCAGTGAGCAGAAAAACCCACTTGGAGTCTGTCATTTGGATTTATGAACATGAAGTCTGCTCTTTTGACATAATCTTCTTGATTTAAGCTTGTGGTTTCAGCACACAGTTTCCATTAAAATTAATGTAAGTCATCTGGGAAAATCTCTCCCAGGTTGACAGGATGAAATGTTTGACTCCTGGAGTTTTAGTCCTTGTTTATGGGTTCAGTGCTGACCAACCCACAGCCTGGGTTGGAGCTCAACAGGACCCTCAGTGATCAGGTACAAAGGGCTTGATCTGGGCACCCAAAGCACCAGGGAAGGCTGGAAAACCCTTGTGGAATCTGCTGCTGAGTTCAGTCCCAGCAGACACTTCCTAGAGAAACCAGAAAGTCAGCCCTTGGTGTCCTCCTGGTGCTGCAGAGCTGTGGTGAGAGGAGATGTTCTGCCTGGTGTAAAACCAGCTCCACCATCATCACTTTCACAGCAATGCACCACAAATGAGTGAAGCAGAAAACAGAGCAGCTCAGCAAAAATCCCTAAAAAAAGAGCTTTGGTTGCAAAACAACACAACCAGGTCCTTACACAGGACACCCCCTCAGAGACATTTGAAGTCCCAACCCACTGGTTTTGCAGAGGATTGCTGACATCACATCCATTTGAAAAGCAGCTGGAGGCTGAACCCTCCCCAGATTTAGGTCAACCAGGGGAGCCCTCCCTGGCCAGAATTACTTGGAACCAGCCCCCAAATTTCCCCAGATAAAACCACAAAGAGATGTGTCTGTGTGACAGGGAGCCCACAAGTGCTGACTCAGCTCTTTGCCTCTCCCACACTTCCCAGTGATGATTTATTTCCTGTTTTCTCCTCTGCTGCCACATCCTTGGCCCTCTCCTCTCCAAAACAAGACCTGTCTCTCTTGCCCAGCACATATTTAGTGGGTACTCAAGGGTACTTCAGGTTTCTCCACATTTCCTTGGGGAAAACATCTCCAAGAATCCTCTTCCTCCTCTCTCCACCTGGGAGGTGGATTCATTTCTCCATCCCTCAGCCCCACCCTCCCTGTTCCCTTCCCCAGTGCCCTGGGGAGATGCTTCTTGTGAAAATTGTTCCTTAGAGCAAATGGACAGAGAGGAAAACTCACCAAAAGCCCAGAAACCTGCAAAATTTGGATTCCTTGTGCTCATATAACAACGTGTCTCCTGTTCCTTGAGTCCCAAGCCTGCACCACCAGATCTGCCACCGTCCTCTTCCTCCCACAGGGATGGAGAACAAGGATCTCAGGGCCAGTTCTCTCCTGGGCTGCAGGCAAAACCAAAATTATTCCTCCCCATGAAGCACAAAACCACGTAATTCTTTTCCAGTCAGGGATACAGCTGGTCCAGAGAAAAGAGCCTCCCCCAGGCACTGGTTCCAGTCTGCAGAGCAAGGAGGGATGGAAGGGCAGGAAAGCTGAATGAAAAAGGAGATGGTTGAAAGCAAGGAGCAGAGCAAAGGTTTAGCTTTGACACTTGGAACAGTGGTTATTCATTTTCCAGTAAGTTTATACTGCTCTGGCCAAAAGAATCAGTGCAAAAAAAATGGCATTCCCAGCCCTTGGGGATCTAAATCAAGTGTTTGTGTCAGAGCCCTCCATGTGTGGGGAGTCCTGTGGTGGCTCCATGGCTTGGAAATGGGGACCACTGCCACCAGGAATGGCCCTTGAGGGCCCCCCAGGTTTGCACCACAACTCAGCACATGCCCAGCACTGAAAACAGGGCTGAAAACCTCCACCAGGCAAAGGTTCTGGATTCCCTGGTGGCAGCAGGATGAGCCTGATAAATCCTGACTAATGGATTAATGAACAACTCCATTAAATAATTACCCTTTAGTTTTTAACTATAGATAAATATTTTTTTTTCTCCTTAAGACTGGGAGGCTCGAAGTAACCAAAAGGAAGAAAGGAGGATATGGGGCAATACTGATTTTAGCAGCAGGATAAGTCAGATGCCATTTAAGTGACTGAGTTTAAACCATAAATCAGAGAAGGCAGCAGGGCCCATAGCTGCCATGGGCTATTTATTTCTCATTGCTCTTGGCTTCCCTGCTATCCTTCAGCTCCTTTGCCTTTTACACTGCACTACTGTCCCATTAGCTCAGCAAATGAGAAACACATTGCAGGGTCTGACATCATCACAGGGGGGGTGATTCATCCCCTCCTGTTACCTGCAGAAGGCTCCTCACTGCTCTCAGGGGCTGCTCCACATTCCCAGCTGCCAGGAGGGATCTGGAGCTCTGGGATGAACTCCCCATGGTTTGCATCAATCACAGCTGCTCACTGCAGTGCAACACGTGGAATTACATCCCATTGTCACCCACAAGCCTGTGCTCCCTGCTAAGGGTTCAGCAGCCTGTAAATCCCACTGTGATCCCACTAATGAACAGGCAGCACCAGGGAAAGGAGATCCCCACACATCCACACACTCTGATGGGTCTAAATATCTGGCCCAAGCACTGCCTTTGGCCCTTGGGTGTCTTCAATGAGGATTTTCCATTTTTTTACAGTTAGAATTTGACTTCCCCATTTCATCTGCCCACTGGGAAAAGCCTGGCACTAATGTTAGTCCCTGGTTCTATTGCCTCATGTTCTCTTGAGACTGCAACAAGCAGAAAAAGAGGATGAAAAGTATTTCCCATTTGAAGTTAAAAGGAAAGGCAGAGCAAGGAGAAGCAAACTCAAATGCACAGAAATAGTGAAATCTGGTCTGTAAAAAAGTCCTCAAAAAAAAAAAATCTTGCCAAGTCATTGCTCAGATTTTATCTAGAAAAAAAACCCCACATTTCCCTTTTTTCCAAATGCTACCACATTTTTTTTTTCAGAATAAAAAAAGCAAATGAAGAGGAATTTGAGCCAATGTTATAAACCTTGTAAGCTCTTAAATAATTAGAGACCTTCACTGGTGTTACATGAAGATAAATGATTCCATACAGCCCAAAGCTGAACCACACTCCTGCTAAGTACCTTAGCATTGAGTAACTGTAGGAATAAAGAAATATCATATTTAAGTCTCTCCTACAGGAAAATGAAGTGCAGTTGGTTTTGAAAATCAATGGAGTCGCTGTTTTCCTCTTGTTTTATTATGCAAATACACCCCTCAGGAATTTGGACAGCAAGTGATTTGTGAAGTGTAAGAAATACATTTGTTGGCAGAAGATTTTTGATCAGTGCTGAGGTATTATTTTTTCATACAGATATAGATATCTAAGTTTGCAACATGGCCCCTTAAATCAGATGACAACACAGAGCAGATGTTCTGTTCCAGTGGAGTTCTTTTTCCTGGGAATTGCCCCCCCACAAGCATTTCTGATGGATACAGTAATGGACCACTGGAAAAGGATATTTATCCATGGGGCTAACCTTGTTTTTTAAACAGGAGAGGTGACTTGTCTTCTCAGGCAGCTTTTGGATGAGTCAGACCATGTACAGACGGTTTCATTAGAGGAATATTTTCCAGTGACTGGTCATTTGGAATGGTCTGCACAACCAGAGGACAGGTTTCCTCAGCCACTGGGAACCATGGTTGTGTCTGAAACACTGCTGGGCCCAAAAGGGGAACAGCCAGAACAGAAAGAGTTAAAAGTGACTGCACAGAAAAAGGTTTCAATCTTTCCTTCTCATGGGCAACACTGGGTGGAAACTGGTTTTATTCATCCCCCACTGGTGCTATTTATCCCCAGTGTGCAAAGCCCAAGGATTTGTGTATCTGCATCCCCAAAAAGCAGCCTGAGGGAACAACAAAATAACTGTTTTTCTGAATAAACTGCTGAAATTCTGCTTGGTTGGCTCCCCATATTTCTAAGGGCAACTCAGTGAATGCTGCAGAGATGAACCACTTTGTCATCTCTGTTTCTCTACAGCAAAGGTTATTGGGAGTAAAACCATAATTCCCTCTACAGATACATAACAATTTATAAGAAACTAAAGATTAATGCAGCAAAATCCTCAGCAGGAGGAAATAAAATGCAGAAGCAAATGCACCTTTAAGCAACATCAGAAAGACTAAAGCACAACGTTTCAGAAATACTAATATCTTACATTTTTTAGACTTTTCCAGGCTGGAGTTAATCTGCCATCACAGTTCCAGGTTTGAAAACTGATCAAAAAAGCCACAACTGAGCATTTGTGAGGAACTGGGCACAACAGGGGACAAACAGAGGGGCAAAATGTAAAGATTTACGTATAGAAAGAGGTGGTGGGCAAACAAACAGGTGACACACTGTGACCCCTCTGTGTGCCAGTTTGGCAGCAGTTCCAGTAACTTTTCCTGCATTTTTGGGGATCTCACCTCAGGGCATGTGAATTTGGGGATGTGAAGGGCACATTTCTGTGAGATGGGGGTGGACAAGGACACCCCATCACAGTGGCACCCACAGGGCAAGGAGAGCTGGGGCTGCAAGTGAAACGTGGCAGACTTGGCAAAGCCTCTATAAATATTTTCCACCTCTCAGAGCAGACAGCAGTGTATGAAAAATTAGGAATGTCACAAGTGTACATGTTTTTTTTTCTTAAAAAAAAAAGCAAACCCCACTATTTTCTCTGCTGTGCTTGCCAAGGGGCAGCTCTAACTCATGCCCTTGGCCATCTCTGATGGATTTTCCTCTCTAAACAGCAGGATTCCCATGGTTACCACAGTTTGCTGCTGATAGGACTCAAACACACTGCCCAGTTGTGGCTGGGGGGGGCACAGACAGGAGCACCCAGAGCAGGGGGTGCAGCTGAGCCCCTCAACCCAGGGCACAAAGGGGGTGTCAGGCACTGAGGTGATGGAGAGATGGGGCTCCATCCCTTCTTCTCCTCGCTCTGGAGAGACCCTGTGGCCACCTCATGTGGCTTTGAACAGTTGGCAAAGTCCACAGGATTGTGCCCTGGGAGCCCCTGGGTGCCAGCTCTGTGAATGTACCAGCATCTCCAGCTAAGGAATGCACATGGCTCAGGGTGGCCAAATCCCAGCATCCAAATATTTTTCCCCCTCTTTTTTTTTTGGCACATGTCTTCATAAACAAACACAGACATATTGCATCAGTGGAGGGTTCCTAGGAGGAAATTACCACGTTAAATTCAGATTTTTTTCCCTTAAAAAAAAAACCCTCAATGCAATAATTAATTTCCACCAAGAGATCATATGTTTTCCTACTTTTGATGTCTAATAAGCTCATTTTAATCAAGAGGTGGTATCATTTCCTGCTTTTGAAGTCTAATGAAGAAATTGCAAGGAAACCTCCATAAAGCAGAGAGCTCATTAATAAATGTGTAGCCTCTTTGTCCAAGACTTCCAACTTTAAATCAAATGCACAACAACCAGATGTTTTTCACATTACTGCATTTCAGGATTTTACTGGAAGTGATCTCATCATCCATCCTTAATGTAGGTATCCAACTGTGCATGTTATTCCTATCAGGAGTCAGACCTTGCAGCTTTAGGACACAGGGTGGCAAACACAGCAGTTGTTTAAAGGGGATGAAATTTGTGCTAAGCTTGCAGAGGGGTGTGAGGGAGCCCAGGCTGGATGCAATATGCTGATTTTGAAGAGTGTCAGAAGTGAGGAAATTATATCACTCAAACGTTTGAACTTATTGTTAGGAAACACTGAGCCACTGCTTCTGGGAAAGATATTGGATTTAGCCAGTCTAGTAAACCAAAGACTTTTCTGTTTGTCTTTGAAGTAGGAAATTAAGTGCAAATGCAAAAAGAAAAAAAAAAATGAGACCAGGACAAAGCTGAAACAAGATGTACTTTTTTCAAGGAGAATGAAAATGTAGCCTCGCTTGAAGGGAGTAACTTTTCAGTAGGAAAATATTCCTTCAGCATTTTTGAGGAATATACATGCAGCTGGGTTAGGATTTGAACTTTTTGCTGGGAAGCACAGCAAGCCAGGGGAGCAAGGCTTCCTTTGCTGAGGGGATGCAGAGCACAGGGTGCAGCTCAGCTTGCACACCATGGCTTCAGCCTGCTCTGGTCATTAGGGAAACACCCAGTATGGACTCCAACCTTTGAGTATTAATCAGTCACCTCTTAATTACCGGCAGAGCTGGCTGAGTGTTTTCCAGGACTGTTTCTCATCAGAGCAGAGCAGTGGGCAGCCTTTGCCTGGGGCAAGCTCACACCTCCTGTTCATTGCAGAAGAGCTTTAGCAGGTCCCCTCCTCTTCCTCCCACATCTGAGTAGGATTTTGAGTTTATTCAAGGGTGTAAGAAATGTCACAGGAATGTTTCTGAGGGGCCTTGATACTCTTTTTAGTTCCTTTTCCCCGTGGGAGCTCAAACCATGCAGAGCATCTTGTTGTAATGTGCTGAAAGAGTCACTGAGCCCCCCACCCATCACAGCTCTGCTCTACATCAAGGGGCCATGGAGATGAGGAAGAAGGGAAACAAGGGGAATGGATTTAAATTGACAGAGGGCAGGGTTAGATGGGATGTTAGGAACAAATCCTTCCCTGGGAAAGTGGGGAGGGCCAGAGAAGCTGTGGCTGCTCCATTCCTGGGAGTGTCCAAGGCCAGGTTGGAGCAACCTGGGACAGTGGGAGGTGTCCCTGCCCAGGGCAGGGGGTGGGACAGGAGGAGCTTTAAGGTCCCTCCCTACCCAAACCATTCTGTGATTTAATTTGTGAAATGGGTGGAATCATCTCCTCTTGCCTTCCATATCAATCCATCCCAACCTGCCCAAACACTCTCCTCCAGGGATCATGTTCTGCTCTGCTGTTACATTCCAGGGCACCCTCCACAGCCCTTCCACTGAGAAATGGCCCTGAGAAACGAAAACACTGCCCCTTCACCTGCCTCAGCTCTGACTCACAGCACAAATAATGGGGAAGCTGGAACACTGACCTGCATCTGGCTGGCTTCCCCTCTGGGACAGGGGGGAAGTTCACCCAATTTCTCAGCCTATTCATCATGAAGGGAAGGAGGAAATGGGAATTACTCATTTTCTCTCCCTACCAGGAGAACAGTGACAAGGAGCTGCTGGATTTGTGCCTCTTACTTGTAGCAAAATCATCTGGGCCCAACACATCTGAGCAGCTTCAGTGGGAACTTCCCAAGCCTGGTGCCACAAGAGGGGTGATGTTGGCACATATAACCACAGAGGAATGTCACACTTAAGTGAGGGAATTTAGAGAAATAACAGCCTTTTAAAAAACATTAGCAAGACCTTTAGTGATGTCTAGAGGCAGCTCAAAGCAAATAGATCAATCAAATGGTCATAAGGAGGTGTTCCCAGGCTGTCCCCAGAGCTGGGCTGGTGTCCTTGGCCTGGCCCTGAGGTGTCAGTGGGGGCAGCAGGGGTGAGTATGGAGGCTCAGTGTGGGTCCTGCAGGAATTACATCACTTTTTGGCTCTCATTGAGCAATGCACACAGCTGTTGGAGCAGTCTGTGCACACCAGGGCTCAGCCTGGGTGCAGCAGCACACACAGCATCCTCCAGGCCTTGGCTTTCTCTTCCTTTGCAAGAAGAATGAATTGGGTGCATTGCTCACAACCCACTCACTGGTATCCCATCAATAATCTTTGCTCTGTGGATCATTATAAAAAGAATAGAGACTTGAATATAGACCTGCAACATTCCAGATCTTAAAGAGCCCAGGGAAGCCCCATCCCACTGGAGATGTACAGCTGGGTGCTCAAAGAGCAGATTTTGCCAAGCCACAGATGATTCCTCATTATCCCCATGCCAATTCCTGTCAATCACAACTGGCACCATGGAATAAATAAACCCCCACAGCACTGAAAAGGGGTTGGGAGCCTTCTGGAGTCTTGGCACTCGTGTCCCTCTGCTCAGCAGTGGCAGAACCTGGCACAGGAGCTCCTTGCTATGAGAATATCAAGGCCTGGAGCACCTCAGCCTGCAGCATCCAACCCTGGTGTGTGATGCAGTGAAATTCCCCTCCGCCTGCAGGGCTCTTTGCAGCACCAGTGTTTGAGAGGTTTTGCTCTTTTTCTTTTAAATATAAAGCATCAAACCAGATTTTTCAGCTTGACCCCCAGTGATTCTCCAGCAAGGTTTGGCTGACCCAATTTGATACATGAAGACTTCATAAAAACATAGAAAATGAAATATAAAAGCAGACTTATAAACCTCCCATCTGTTGCCTATTGACAAATATTTCACACAGTTGGATATCAGAGTTTGCTGAATGAATTGTGATACTGCCTTACTTTTCCCTAAAATCAAGTAGAGGGCATTAAACAACTTCAGTTTGCAGACAGCAAAAGGACCCTGCAAACTCTTTTTCCCTTGGGAAAAAAAAAAAAAGTACAATAAAGAAAAGTGAAGGAAAAATACAACTTTTCCCAATATCCAGCTGTGCAGACACAAAAAGCTACTGCACCCTCTGCTGGAGCCTTCCCAGGGGAGCCCTGCAGACTGATTTCAGACAAGCTGCACACATTGTGTCTTGTCCTGTGCTAGAGAAATCAATATTTTCCATGTTTTTCTGCTTTACAGCACAGATAAAAGCACATGAAGTACATGTTCAGCAGCAGGGTTTTGGTACCTTAAATGCCACTTCAGTGGTATCTCAAAGCAGCTGTGACCCCTCAAATGCATTTTGGCAATATCAGACTTTTCTGCTTTGAATGTCAAGGCAAGCTGCTCTTCTTTCTTTGTGCCTGCACTTCAGGCCAAATCATCTCCCATGGGCAGAGGAAGGGAGAGAGAAACAATTCCAACCTTTTAAACAATTTAAACACCATAACAAACATTTAAACAAATGGTTAGTTTTTCCCTGAATCAGGACCATAAACTTTAGGAGGGAATACTTGACCTAAAGTCAGCAACTTTCTCCACCAACACTAAAAATACCCTTGACTGAGTGGTGGAAATGCAATAGCTTAAACACTTAGCAGCACTTTGGGCCAGACAGTGGTTTATAATGATATGGTTTCCATTCAGAGACCTGCCAAGAGGCCATTCCCACTCAGTCTGTGTTTTACCCACAGGTCAGGGGGAGAGGTGGTATCTGCCTTTGCCTCTCAGTAAAACCAGCCCAACTCCTGCCCCCCATTTCTGTCTGCAGCTTTTTAAAACCCAGCAACAGCTCCTCTTAAAGGGTGAAAGAAAATCTGCTGAAGACAAAAGAGCAGCAGTCACCACCACAGCTGTATCTCTGGTTTTTATAGTCCTCTCTGTGTGTTTTCATGATCAGATGATTCCCACTACCCTGCTGGTGCCAAAGGTTGGTTGTGGACTGATCCTGGACAGAGGAGATCTGGGCACCACGAGACCTGTTTGAAGGTGTTGATTTAAACTATTGGAGGTGAGACAAATGCCTTTTCCTTCTTCCAGATGAAAGCAAAGGTGCTGGAGCACAGCCTTGGATGGCAGGAGGTGCAGGAGCAAATATGTTGAAGTGAACAAAAAGCAGCTTTTCCATTTTGTCCCCAATCCTCTGCTAATGAGAAGGCACCAGGTCACCATTTCATGTCAGATAAAGAATTTTGGAATAAAAACACCAAAACATCTAAAAATACTCCCAAACCCAGCAACAAGACAAGAGCACTGATGGAGAACACACAATTCCCATTACCCTGCTGGGACACAAGGGTTTTCTGGGGGCTGATGCCCCAGAGCAGGACATGGGACATGCAGCTCATTGCTGCCACTCTGACAGGGACCCAGGACCCCCCAATTCCTCTCTGCAAGAGCCAACAGCCAGATGTGCCCAGGGAACTGCAGCATTTTCAGCTGAGGGTGGACTAAGTGACCAGCCAAAAAACCCACTGTGTGTTTCTGCAGATTGAAATAAGGGGTTTTTTTTGAAGAACCACAAACCCCTTCTTTTCCCCAAGCGGAGTGTTTCTCAACTATTTCCTGTGAAACTCTGCAGTAAAGTCTCTCTCTCTCTAAATTACACTCATTAGTTAAATTCGGTTTCATTACCATCCTTTCCCTCAGAGCCCATTACACAAGCTGGATGCTGCATTTCAGGAATCCATTACATGCTATCAACAACACTGCCTTCATTTCTTTTATTTTAAATTTTTTTTTGGTGTCAGACTAGTTCCTATCCAAGGTGTTATCAGAGAAGAGGGGGCAGATGGAATACAGTGCCCTCTAGAATGCCCTCATTCAAATTACTGTTTTTATAACAATAATAGCATCTACAGAGATATTTTTTTATCCCTACAGAGAGATTTTTTTACTAATTCAGGCCTTTTTTAATGCACTCTGCAGCCTCTAGGAAATGGGGGAACACAACTCAGAGGGAAAGGGTGCTGGCACATGGGATTACACCTCATCATCTCCTCACCAGGCTTTTGTAATATTTGCCATCACCAGAAAAAAAGAGAGGAAAAATAAAACACTGATAACAGGCATCTGCAGTGCTGTGCCTCAGGGCTGACTCCCCTGAAATTCATGTTAGAAACTAAACTAGAATCTTACAAAACCTGACATTTAGGCAACCAAACTGCCCTGTGTCCTTCACTGCAACCTTCCCACAGCCAAGGATTTCAGTCTGTTTGAGCCTGTAGGTTTTTTAAGCCCATTGAGGTTTGAAAGGTCCATCAGGAACTGGTGAATAAAGGAAAACCAGAGGGGTCTTGGCTGTTGGGTTTGTGCGTTGGGGTTACCCTGGTACAGCAAACCCCAGGGCAGGCTGTGAGCTCCAGCCCACCTGAGTTATCAGAGTTTCAACACTGAAGGACAGGGAGGGCGGAGAAAAGAGCATTTCTTGCATAAGCTGGGAATTCACAGCCCACAGAGCATTGCCAACCACTCCAGCCACGCCTTGGTACTCCAAAAAAGCAGAAAGGAAACTGTTGGAGCTGTTTGCATCCCTTCCCTAACAGGGGCAAACAGCCCTCCTATTGCGAAGTGACAGGCTGAGCCAAAGACTTCCTCTTTAATGAAGGCTTTATTAGATCTCAGCATGGTTACAATTTTAGAAATTGCTTTTAGAGAGTTTTATGAGTTTTAGAGCTAGAATTTAATGTCGTTGTCTTTTCAATTTAATCTTACTCCAATTACATTTACTTGGATTGCTCTGTGGTGCTTTCTTGCATATCAGGAGCTCACCCTTTTGCTGCTCATTCACCCCTTTGCAATCAGGACACCAACTTTCCCTGCTGTGATCCCAAAACACACAGCACTGGGCATTCCCACACCACAGGCTGTTCTGCAGAGCCTCCATAGCTGCAGCGTTTGGGGTATTTTTTGTGAATTTTCCCCCTCCAGAGACATAAAAGTTCTGAGTCCACAGCTAAAAAGACTTGCCTTTCCCTCACACACATCTTCCCTCTTTTCCCAGTGTTTCCCCCCATCTCCTGCTCAGTGAGAGACCCTTCTCTGCCTGCATCACTTGGTTTTGTTCCCCTTTTCCTGATTTATCTCCTCCACACTCCTGCCATCAATACAAAATTAAGTAATTGCCAATTGTTGCCACCTTTCTTCTGCAAATAAAAAAAAAAAAACAACAAGCAAAATGTGAAGGAATTGATGGTTCTGTGCATTGTCCAGCCCTTGGGATGGAATCAGACACAGAATAAGGTTGAAAACCCCACAAAATGCAGCATGGTGGGAGCAGAGAAGGTGAGCAAAGCATCCACAGCTCTTGGACCAGTTCACACAAAGCCCTCAGGAATCACTCCCTGACCTTCACCTCAGGGTATAAAGCAAAATGCCAGCAAATAATTTGGTCTTTGCCATGTTTCATTCACCTGATGTAAAAACTTCTCAGCCAGCAAAATCAAGACAAAGTCAAAAATTATCCCAGAGGGAGCCACAACTGGCAGACCTTCACCACCTTCCCCTCTTCCACAGCCACAAAGAAAACCTGGAAATCTAGATGTAAAAAAATCCTCAGAATCAAAATTTCCCAGTGTTTGAAGGGTGCCCTTGAAGCTGCTGGGTTTCCCTGTTGTGTCTCACCACGGTACATTCACCTCCACTGCTCCGAGTTCACAGCTTGGAACTGAGAGTATTTGGCTCTCATAATGTTTATTGGGGACAGAATTTGGAGCAGGGAAAAATAAAAAAAAAGCTCATTTTCTGAGCTTCTGAGGAAATGCACAAAATGACTGCACTCGCTCTTTTCTCCTCTTTGGTCTCTCTACCAAAATTGGGAATTAACAAAATGAGTTGAAGATGATGCAATTTTACCTGCCTTGGTTTAGCTGAGCCCTGGGCACAGAAGAATCACACAGAGGGAGCAATTTTCATTTTTTTTCACCTATATATTCTGTCCAAACATATTGTGTCAACATTTTGCTGTCAAATACATTTTCCCCCCTCTCTGTAAAACATCTGATGAGCAGAAAAACAGTGAGCAAGAGTGTTTCTTCTGGAGAAAAAAAATCCCACAGGGATCCAGATGGGAGAACAGGGTGTGCAAATGATTGTTGGGTGAATTTTCAGTGAGAGAAGGGGACACAAAGTATAACACCTGCTTTAAAGCTGTTCCCATATCCTGCACATCCCACCCCTGTGGATGAGGGCTGAAGGATGGTGGAGGGGATGGATCCTCAATGCTCAGCAGCCCTGGACTTGGACTTTCCTGCTCCCCTTGCAGCCAAACACGAAGATTTCTTCCATAAGGCAGGAATTTCACTTGTGCCTGAACATGGAAAATCACATTATTAAAGGGCTGCTTCACTACAAATCGCTTTGAGTTTCTTGGGGGCTGTCAGAGGGTTTGGGCTGGGTTCTGCTTTTTTTTTCTTTTGAGGCAGCAGGGGAGAAAAAACCTCGACAAAGCTGAAACCCAAATCTTCCTGGGGGCCCATCAGCACAACCATAAAACAACAGTGATGAGGTAACTCATTCCTTTTCCCCAGGCTCCTGCCTCAGGATTGCCTTGGCACACCCAGGTTTCTTTGTGTCCAAGTGAGACATTTCTTTCCATTAGTAAATCAGCTGAAGACTTTCCCGGGGACAACAAGCTCTTGTTAACAGGACAGGGCTTTTCAGGCCAAGGCTGCCAACATGCTACTGGGAGTGTCAAGTGTTCTGCAAGGATCACGTATTTCCCAGCACAATTCCAGCCCTGGAAAAGCAGGGAAACTGCTTCAGTGGCTGAACAGGGCTCTGAGCCTCCAGCACCACCCCAGTTTGGCATTCTACAAGTAACATTTTCGCCTGCAGTGACAGCCCAGCACTTTTCTGGTGTATCTGGAGTTTTTTTCCAGCAGCACAGGGTTGTGGGATGCTCCTGCATAAAACTCTTCTTGGTTTAGTTGGTGATGTCCCCCAGTAGCAGAGGAGAACAAGTAAATACCACTTGCTGTTTCAGCTTACAGAGCAGTAGAAGTAAATCCAGCTTTATCTTTTCAGTCTATTAAAAATTAACTGGGTGTAGAGGAAGGGAAAGTACAATTTGTAGCTGACTCTGGGAGGTAAATAAAAAAATGTGGGAAAATACACAGTGCTAGAAATATTTAAGGTGAGGGGAAGGGGTGCTGGGGGGAGAAACAGGGAAAACTAGGCTTTTAAGGGAAGAGCCAGTAAACTCAGCCATGCAGAGTTCTGCAGGGGTTCTTTTCCTTTTCTCCCTTTAATTTTATAAATCTGCATCTCAAGGTCCCACACTCCTGCCTAAAGCAACCCAAATCTGCACTATGCCCTTCTATTTCCCTGAGCCTTCAAAGATTATTGGAGGATTCAGCCAAAGCTTTGTCCTGCCCGTGAGACAGGACAGAGGGAGCAAAAAGGTATTTTGTGCTCCTCAATCCCCCTTATTGAATCCTGCCGACCTCAGGCTTAGCCAGGATGGTTGTTATTGCGGCAAAATAAATTTGGGATGGAGCCTTCAATCAGAGTCGTGCACTAGCACAACTTCAGCTGCCTCTTCAGCTCCCAAAGCAAAGAAGAAAGGCAGGATGAACCTCCCACAGCCCGATAATGCTTAAAATGACATCGCCAGCCCTGCCCTCTGGCTGGGGAGGGAGCGCAGCCTGGTGATATCCCACTGCAACTGCAACCTCAGCCGTGTGACAAGGCTTAGATAAGAGCTGGGAAAAAATTCCTCTTATTTCAATGATCAGAACACGTCGACCCTTTTGTTTTGCGTTGTGCCCGCTGGATTTTCACCACAAGATCCTTTGCTGACTCTACAGTCAGTTCTTGAAATACATTTCATTTTATAATGATTAGCACAAAGAATATTAGTGATTTTTAGAGGAACATCCCTTAAGGATATTCAATAACCTACAGCCCACAGCTCTGCTCCCTGGCTCCTCTCATCTCCCTGTGCTCTCCCCACTGCAGGGAAGGAAATGGTGCAAGTGAAGCTCCTGGGACTGTGCAATGCCCGAGGGTTGTCCCATATCCTTCTGTTACAATGTGCCAAGAGGCCAATTGGTGTCTTTCACAACTGCACCCACCAACTGTTCCCCACCAACAGCTCAGTTGCCCAACGCTGGAGTCCCACCAGCTTCAGTTCTGAGCTTCCACATGCCCAAGGTGAGAGTTCTGCTCCTCTCAGCTCACCCAGGAAAGGTGGGAAATGCCCTGAGCCATCTCAACTGCACTGTCAGACACTGAAAACTATTTTCCTAAGAGTACTTTACCAGAGGTGCATTAGATACATTACAGTAGCAATGACATTTTGATGTGTTTTACAAAGAACAGAGCAAAATACAATGCTGTTAAAAGCTTTTGTGGAGGAAAAAAATAAAAACAAGTGTACAGAGCTACAGGCAATTTGGAGTCAGCTCTGCACACAGATGAGATGGAAAAAAAACCCCTGCAAAAAAGAGGTAACTGAGAATCATTTTCCAAAGTACCTTATTGCAAAACAAGACTCAAGGAAAAGCTTCTTCACTGTCTGTGCAGCTGTCACACAGATGTATTTCCCTTCTCCTGCCTTCCAGCTTGGCTTTACACTCAGCCTTTCCTTCACAGGACTTTGTAGAGTGGATTCAAGAGCTGCAATTCCCTCCTTGGTAAAATTTGGAGCCTGTGAGTTCACAGAAGTCCATAAAAATTGTTAGTTTTTCAAGGCAGGTCTGCCCCAGGCAAAAGTCATCCACTGAGATATTTAAAACTCTCCTAAACTGGCAGTCAGGAATAAATCAGGAATAAAATCTGGTTGAGAGAGAGATGATTATTGCAGAAATGCCACTGGAGAGCCCTCAGCTGGGAATGGCCAGGCTCCACCCAGAGGAGCCTTTCTTTTTAAAAGGGTTTGATTGCAGTGGGAAAAATGCTCCCAGCAGCTGGGATGGAGCTAACCAAGCTTGGAAATCTTGGAAATCAATGACATCTTTGTTAAAAATGCCACCTTCCCAGCTGAGTCCCTCTGTTCAGGAGAGCTGAGGGGCTTTGCAGAGAACTTGTGTCAAATAAAGGTGAATCAGCAACTCACACAAAGCCACATGCTCTGTCTTCCAATTCAGGGGTGATCAGCAGTCCCAAATACCCACTGAGGGCTCTTCCCAGCACATTTTATCATTTATCAGCTTAGACTCCATCATATTGAGCAAATTACAACCAAAAAGCCCATCAAAATTAGACTTGAGGGGCAAAACATTTATATAAATATCTCTGTGGTGGCTGCAAGTGTGGAAACCAGCAGTTCTTCCTGGCAGGGTGAGGGAGAAAGCAGCAGGGATAAACCCAGCCAAACCACTTGTCATAACTCCAGGGAGGGCTAAAACATTGTTTGGGGATTAAATATTGTCTGTAAAAAAAGCCCAACTTGGAGGCACAAGTGAAAATTTTGTCTCCAACTGCTTGTTCCATGGAGGCTTTCAGGAAACACAATGTACAGATGCTCTTTGCAAGCTACAAGTGGGGAAGAGACACATCTGTTCCTCCTCTGAACAAAATCTGCAGGACTTCCAGAGGTTTCTGTAATTTGAATTATCAGATAGTTTGTGTGAAAGAGCCATGACTTATTTGAATTTCATATTAACCAAGACATGTCTGTAAATAAATTCTACTGCACCAGGTACAAAATGAATAATTTTAAACCCCAGAATTTTTGAACTCCATGTCAGTTTTTGCCCCTGCAACTTGGGTTTGCAGCTGCTGTTTCCAAACTTGAAGATGTTTTATTAAGAATTTTACTGTCAAAAAGTGGGGTTTCAGTGAAAACACTTCATGGATTGAAGTGAAATTATCGACAACTTCAGCTGAACAAGAAAAAAGACACGTTTCCATCCAAAATAATCTGTATTTCTTAGCCTAAGTGAACAGCTAAGCCAAAAATCACAGCTCCTTGTGTCCTTGGCCACAAAACTCTGGTGGGCACATGCACATGGGAAGGAGGCACTGGAATGAACAGGGGACAATAAACTGGTTAAACTGGTTACATCCACTCTGGAGCTTTGCCCACCTTTCCCCTCCAGTTCAGTCATCTGGCCCATCCTCCTGGTTCCTGCAGTTTTGGGCCTAAATGTGCCTTTACTTCAGGAGGGGGAAGAAAATTGTTAAGAAACAATTTAGAATTTCCTGAAATGGGACATGTTGCTGTGTGCTAAGAGCCCAATTATTTTATCCATCTTTCCCAATCATCTCTAACAACTGTAGAGCCTGGAGACACCCCCAGTGCCAACCATGCAACACCACCTGCAAGGAGCTGTAATACTTTACTCAAGACTGATTGGCCAAGATAACAGACTTGTCCAAAAACACATAAATACCCCAGGTGGTCACTGCTCATCAGCTTGGATTGGAGCAAGGAACACAGTGAAACTGCCCCAAAATGCCAGCTCTCTGTCTGGTTGCTCTGGTCAGCCTGGTGGCCACTGGTGAGTTGGGATTGCAGTTGCTCTTGGTTGGGTTTAGACACATATTAATGAGTTATTGGAATTAATTCCAATGGAAATAGTGCTAAGTTTTTTTTTCAGTCTGGTTTTCTGAAGAATTATGGTGATTTGCAGAGGTCTGGCTATTCTGAAATATGGGATTAGGTGTGCATTTAGAGTCATAGACTGAAGTGAGGAATCATAGCATCGTTAAGGTTGGAAAAGATCTCTACAATCATCAAGTCCAACCATCTAGAAAGTGAAAATAGTTGGATTTATCTCACAAACTATTTTATAAAATCTTTCTCTATAGCTTTGCTTTGCTTTAAATCCATATACCTTCAAGTAAGACCAGAAGAACAATCTCTACAGCAGGTTGTATAATGCCCTTTTACCTCCAGCTCCTGAAATTCCAACCTCCTGCGAGCTCACGTTTTCCGCTTTAAACACCCTCTTTTGCACCTTCGCACTTTCTCTCGCACCAGGCTGAGAACATGCTTGATTTTTTCCCTGTTTTTCCTCTTCTCCCTGTGAAGTGTTTGCCAAGCAGCTGGAAGCACACCCCCCCCAGCAGCAGCACAGGCACTGGGCCCCCATCTGCAGCGGGAATCCCACCAACCGCATCCGGGGCTGCGACAGATACGGCTGCGGGAATTTCGGGGCTGACAGGTGACACAGGGGGACAAGGGGGAACCTGGCAGTGATGCCACTGATGATAAATGGTGCAGGGGGGAAGGGATGAGAGCATTATACCACTTACAGCCAAAGGGAATGGAAGTATTTCAAGGATTTGTGTCATTTATTCTTGTGAGGCCACATATTTAATGAACAGCCCACAGGATTCATCCCAACAAACTAAAAGTCTGTCAGCATTACTGTCTGTAAGCAGTGACCTCATAACACAAGTTATAGTTCTCTGAAAAATGCTTTATGAGTAGAATGTCTCCTGCCTTCCCTGCATTTTCCTGTTGTCTCCTCTCCCCAAGCTCTATAAGAAGTTCCCATCCTCATCATGCAACCAAATTTCTAAAGGAGAAAATGCCAAATATAAGGCTCTATTTCACATGGGCACAGATGTATTTTGGGGTGGAACACTGGTACTTCACTATAACAGCTTGAAATACCCCTTAAACTTGGGGAATTTAAAAATTAGCTTAAATTTGGTATTTCATTCCCCTTTAAAGAAGATCAGAGTAATGTGAATTAAAAACAGATCAAAGCTGCTGTTTTCTAATTTCATCGCGGGTACAAAAAATTTTGTTAGACAAGTTTCATCCCCCCATCACCCTTCATTAACTGATCTCTTGACACCCAATATTAACCCTGAGGGATGTCTCTAACTGTGTATTTATTTCTGCCCCCAGGCATGGTGGCAAAGAAAGGCACGGGGGTGTGGATGTCATCTGCAGAGATGGAGCCACTGTGTACGCCCCCTTCAGTGGGCAGCTCTCCGGGCCCATCCGATTCTTCCACAATGGAAATGCCATCGATGATGGGGTCCAGATCAAGGGATCAGGCAAGTAATCCACAGCAGGTATGCTCTGGGGCATGCACAAGCTATCATTTCAGTGGCTGGAGGAAGGATTCTTCAATTCAACCCCCTCTAGCACGCTGAAATTTTGGGAGCCAGCAGCAGGATGCAGTCCTTTCTGATGCTTTTCCTGCAGAGGAGGGAAGAAAGGAGTTGAAAAATAGATAGCAGGAAAACAACCACCTCAAATAAAAATAATAATAAAAAAAGGAAACAGTAAAAATAAAGCTTTGACAATGTTTTGCCGAGAGGATGTTTTCCTGTCCCTATTTTTCAACTCTTTTTCCCTCTTTTCCATAGGAAACCCAGTAATTTGATTTCACAATTGCTGGTACCTTGACTACATTTCTGCTTCATCCTTACAGTGTCCAGTAAGAGCTGGCAGGGAATGGTTCTGCTCCCCCACAAGCAGATGCAGCTGATGTTTCCAGCCCTCACTTGCTCTCCTGTCTCTCCCAGGTTTCTGTGTGAAGCTGGTCTGCATTCACCCCTTCAAGTACCACGGCCAGATCCGCCGAGGGCAGGAACTTGGGAGGATGCTGCCAATGCAGAAAGTATTCCCTGGCATTATTTCTCACATCCATGTGGAGAACTGTGACCACTCTGATCCTACTCACCTGCTTACACCCAGTAAGGAAAGCCCAAAGAACACAAAAAGCAGCCCAGAATAAGAGTAATTTGCACTCATAATCTCTGTGAAAGTTTCTTATACGAGATAACCTTAGATCAGAAACATTACCTTCAGCTTAGTTGTCTGTTCTATTTTCATTTCCTAAAACATGACAAATCTCATGCAGGAAAATCCAACTCCATGCATGGGGTATAATTCCAACATGTTCCTACTTAACTCTAGTAAAACACAGCATGGAAACAACCAAAGAGTGAACCTTGATGTGCTGTGTTTTTGTGTTTCACAGATGTCCTGCCACAGCCACAGCCACAGCCACAGCCACAGCAAGACATACGCTGGGCCACAGTGTGTGCTGGGAACCCCACCAACGAGATAAGGGGCTGTGACAAGTATGGCTGTGGTTATTATGGAGCTCCAAGGTAACAGGGTTTTGTTGTTCCCCCACTGAAATGAGTGTTGAACTCTGTTTCGGTCACTTAAGAATTGCAGCTTTGCAGGTGTAGGTTGGGCACGAGGAAACGTTGTTCAGAACAGCTCTCTGCTCAGGCTGCTCTGCCTGACCTGGTGCTGGGAACAGTCCTGACTTAAGTAGGTTTGACTTGATGTCCTTCACACAACCAAACTTTCTGTGACTCTACAGTTGTATTAAAAATTGGGAAAAAAGGTTTTTTCCTCCAGCTCTACCAGCTCATCCACCCTATTACACCACCCACACCAAAAAATCTTTGCAGATCCTTCAGCCCCTCTTTGAGTCCTGCCAAGCCCTGTGCAGCTCTCCCCCAGTGCTGCCCGATCTCTCCCTCCAGCCCAGGAGAGTTTCCCTGATTCCCTGTGTGTTTGCAGGCGCAATGGCAAGGGGAAGCACAGGGCAGTGGATGTGATCTGTGCTGATGGATCCACCGTCTACGCTCCCTTCTCCGGCCAACTCTCCGGGCCAGTGAAGTTCTTCCACAACGGGAATGCCATCGATGATGGGGTCCAAATCCAAGGCTCAGGTAAGTTCTTGGGTTTTATTTAATATTTCTTTGTTTTGGGGTCATCCAGGATCTTTTTATCCACTCACATGCAGAATGTGCTCCTGCTCCAGTGCAAATGACTGAGCTCTGCAGAATGTCTCCAAGCTTTTCCCTTTACTAAAGCAGGAATTCCCACCTTTTCCTCCCACTTCCATCAAGCCAATGACTCCCAACCACCACCTTTTTTTTTGTATTGTGTATTTATATTTATATTTTATATTTTTTATAACCACAGTGTCTTTGTTATCTTGGTATTTCCATCATTGCTCTCTCAGTGGAAAGGACAAAAGAAAAATTAGTATTTCTGAAATAGCACAGAAGAACAGATGCTCATCAGTCACCTGACATTCTTCCTCCTCCTTTTTTTCTCCACCAGGATTCTGTGTAAAACTCCTCTGTATCCATCCCATAAGATACAGTGGTGCCATTTCCAAGGGACAAGTCCTTGGGAGAATGCTGCCAATGCAAAGGGTATTTCCTGGGATCACATCTCACATTCACATCGAGAACTGCGACCACTCAGATCCCACAAGAAACCTTGAAAGGGGGAAAGGCCGAAGAGAGTGAAATGGAAATGCAGTGAATTCCAAATAAATTCATCTCAGCATCCCAAAGTGGTTCTTTTCTTCTCATGCCCAACAGTTTATGCTACTATTGATCAGTACTTTGAGCCTCACACAGTGTCTCTACTGGAGAGAGACACTTCCTTCCTCACATAAGGAAAAAAATAATGAGTTTTTGTTGGAATTTGCATTTACAAGAGAACTGGGAAATTAGTAATGACTATTTATAAGCTTTCTCAAAGCCTGAAAAATCAGCTATAATGCAAACTAGCTACCCCCCCATGTGGCAGACAAGGGGCATGACTGTCAGCTGCTCCCTCACTTAAGATCAGAGTGAATGCTCCAAAAAGTCAGCACATCCAGATTTTATATTCATAAATTCAGGCCCATTTATGGACAGCTTGGAGCTGCAGCAAGCAAACATTCAGTGGTTGGATTTGATGGCCTTCAAGGTCTTTTCCAAGCTTAGTGATTCTGTGATTCATGGCTTCACTGAAAAGCTGCTTTAGTGAGAGGGACTGAGAAAGGGACAATATCCAAAGCAGCATTTGAGCAGTTTCCCCCTGAACTGTCTCTCTGTACAGTCACTGGGGTTTGGTACATGACTAATGCTGCTCTGCTTGGAGAGACACAAAGGACACCAGGATTTAGCAAGAAAATTATAACTCCCTGGATTATGGAAGTGCTTGACTAACCAGTCAGGTTGCAAGAGGCAAGAGGGCTCTGCTGAGCCAGGGATTGTGTGATTTCCATAAATCCTTTGGCTGCAACTGGGAGTGAGTGTGACAAAATTGGGGTTTAACCCTTCATCTGCTCTTTTGTGCAAGTGTGGAAGACCTGACACCTGCTGTGAATGTGCTGGTTGGGCTGGGGGAGTTCATTTTCTCTCCCAGTAGCTCCCAATGAAGGTTTGGATTTGTGCTGGGAACAGCACTGGGAACACAGGGATGGTTTTGTTACTGCTGAGCACTCACCAAATCCAGGCCTGCTCTGCTTCCTGCACTGCCCCAGGACAGCTGAGCCAAGGACATTCCAGACAAGATGACATCATCCCCCTGGAAAGCTGGGGGAAGAAGGAGGAAAGGAGGACAGACTGGGGAATTCATTCCCTTTTTGGGGGTTCCTTGCATGTGTGGCTGTTGATTTATCTATTCAACTGCCTTTATCTCCCTTTCACCCCTCCCATTCTCTCCCCTCTCCCACTGGCTGTGTGGGGCCAGGGTTATACCAAACACCCCCAGCAAATTACTTGGCATTAGGACTAGAAAAACAGAACAAACACAGCATGGAAATGATTACAGAAAAATTTATATACAATGCATTCAACTTTACAGTACCCAAAATGTCAACATAAAAATACAAACTCTAATTTACATCAACTCACCGTGCCTCTCCCCTTTTAAGAAAATAAATATAGTACAATTTTCTTTCTTAAAAAACAATTAAGAGCAACAAGTATTAAACAGTCCTGAATGAAATATTTTCAGGATCACCTCCAGCAATTCCTTCTCCAGGAATTGGGGCCTAGAGCACATCTCTGGGAGACACAGCCAGGATTCCTACAGGCCATTTTGGCCTCTAAGTGACAAGGAATTTAAGTGCTCTAAATGCTGGAGTCCAGACAGAAAGGGATCAAAGACAAGTGTATTCCATTTGTTCCTTCCTTCTCAGCAGCCACATGTATGAAACCTTCTTATCTCTTCATAATGAAAGCACTGACCAGCATTCAGACACCAGGCTTTGATCACAAAGACTTGAACCCAAAGCTGTTCCTTACATCCTGTTTCCCAAGTGCTTTATTCCTCACTCAAGGAATCAATCAAGCTACAAACTTCTACAGTCATTGAATTTAACACAGTCTCTTTCCCATCCTTTTCATGCACAAGACAAAACCACTGTACAATGCACTCTCTAGTTTTGCTAATCTGACAGAATTATTTAAAGTGCAATTTAAAACTGTGAAGTCTTTTGTAAGCAGAAGCTTATTAACATTTTAATATTCTGTCATGAGTTGAAGCTAGATTATACCTGATTAACCTGGGCCAGTGCATTTTCATGGACAAGCTTTTACAATTAAAACATGAATGTTTTAAAAAAAAATAGCTGTAGAAAACACCATGACAAATAATACTGTACTCCAAGTTGTATCCAGCTTTCCAAAGATTCATTTCCTAAAGGAAAAAAAAGCTTCTCTATTCCTCTTCTGAGTACATCAGAAAGATTAAACAAAGACATGAAAAAAAAAAGCCAAAACCACTTTAAAGTGAAAGGGGCATTTAAAGAAGCCCAAGTTCAGTGAAGTGTGAAGCACCTGTAAACCACAGACATACTTTCAGAACTGTTATGTACACTTCAATCTAGTTTCTATTTCAAAACTCAATCAACATTCTAGAACATTCTGCTGTTCATCCACTGGACGTCCTCACGGTAGAAAACCCCTCAAATCTGGAAGCAAATTTTCACATTTCATTTAAAAACTCTTTATTTGCATAGAAAGCAACACCCTGACTCTGCCATT
The DNA here is from genome assembly GCA_013400695.1 of Neodrepanis coruscans. Lineage (NCBI taxonomy): Eukaryota > Metazoa > Chordata > Aves > Passeriformes > Philepittidae > Neodrepanis > Neodrepanis coruscans. Next base: position 4,195 of record VYZS01080003.1, on the reverse strand, counting down.
CCATCCACAGAGAGCCTTCACCACGTCGGCATCATATCGGGAAACCACATCCTTCCCAGGTGCTTGGAGACCTCCAGATGGAGCCTATCCAGGCTGTAATCACTGTCTGGGATCAGCACCTCCTCCATGATGGACAACTGAGTCAGCCTTCCCCCACACACCTTCACAAACTCCAGGAACCCCCTGCAGGTCACCTCACACTCGCCCAAACCCATGGCCGTGAGGTTCTTGCAGCGCTCGGCGATCTGGATCAGCTCCTCGTCCAGGGGCTGCAGCCCGTTGGCACAGACCACCAGCTCCACCAGGCGAGGGCAGTTCATCCCAATCCTGCCCAGCATGGCCTTACTCACCGCCCTGCCAAAGTACAGGTGTGTCACCGGCGTCTCCTCCCGGAAAAACACGTCGAACTCCTCCTCGTACAAGTAAAAATACATCACGATGTTGACGTGGGGAGAGTGTCTGACCAGAGCGTCCCAGCTCTGCTTTTTGATGGGTTGGAACTGCACCTGCCCGGGGTTCTCGCTCACCACGTCGATGCGGAGGTGCTCCAGGTCCACGTGTTTCTCGCTGGACAGAGCCAGCAGGAGCTCGTCACTCAGGATGTAGTAGTTCAATGCCAGCTCCTTCAGGCCGTGGCACTGGTCAGCGACACAAAGGATGCCTGAGGAAGCAAAGGAAAGGGCTCTGTCAAAGGGAAGTATCACCACGGTTGTTTGGTGTAAAGCTCATTCTACCCGCTGGAGTTTTCGTGGTTATGTCCAAAATCCATGAAATAGCCAAGTTGTAGATATCCACAACCTTTGACAGGTTTTTGGCTGTTAGTATTTGTCAGTAAAAGAGCCAAGTCTAACTGGTCCCATTCAACTTGGATCTGCACATCTCCCTCTCTTGCCCAGAATTCCCTCAGTGGATCTGCACATCATCTCCCTCTGTGCCCTTCCCTGGGCAGAATTCCCTCAGTGGATCTGCACATCTCCTTCTCTGCCCCAAATTCCCTCAGTGGATCTGCACATCATCTCCCTCTCTGCCCTTCCCTGGGCAGAATTCCCTCAGTGGATCTGCACATCTCCCTCTCTGCCCTTCCCTGGGCAGAATTCCCTCAGCTTTGAAGCAGCAACTGAAATAGGTCAGATTCAGCTGAAGTTGCCACTATTCTCTTCTTCCTTCAGCTTCAATCTAAATTATTTACATCACCACCAGCAACCTTGTTTAACAGTTAAAGCCTTCAATGATTTCAGACATGAACAATGTAATAACTGCTCTTAATCTAGTGGAATACAAAGTACACAGATAAGGTCACCTTTTATGGACTCCAGAGAATAACACAGAAAATAGACCAGACCCACATTCTCTGTGAAGGTTTCAGGAGAAAGACAAGGCAGAAGGGACCCAAAAGGCCTCAGAATTTTCTGGCAAGGCTGTACTTTGAAGAGTGAGCCCTTCAAGCAATGAGCAAGTTCAGATCCAGATCTGGACACACGAGGGCACTCCAGAGACTGAACACACTCCCAGTCTGACACCACTGCTTTGTGAAATCACAGCACCTTGCATAACAACTACTGACAACTGCTGTCATCTCCTTTATCCCACAGAGCAGCAGTGGATGGATGGATCAGGGATTTTGTGTGTGTGCTCCCACTACTGTTTCAGGATACCTTACCACTCCATTTTTCACACACATTCACTACTCACCAGCAGGTGAAACATGAGGACAGCTGCTCATTTTTAGCAGTTTGAGAGTATCACTGTTGTTAGCAACAAGAACCTTCAAGGAAGGGTCATCAAGTGGTGTGTCATCCACTTTGATTGATGATAATGACTTGGAGTTCACAAAAACCACTGTCAGTGCTGAAGCAAAATGAGCCTGTTTGGAGAAATGGAAGGAGGGGAGAAAAATCTAATGAAAAGTTGGGCCTTCAGCTTCTTCATATTCTTCACACACAGAAAGTACAAAAATAATCCCTTCTCAAGCATCCCCCTTCTCATGTAACAAAGAAAGGCTCACTTGAACATGAACACAGGGGATCTTTATCTAAAAATATGTTGCTGCATGTGACACAAGTTAACTTTACCCTCAGAAATTAACTCATCCACTCTAATAAAACAGAGATAAGTGGACACATTGCAGAGCCTGAAGGATCTAAAATTTCTCTGCAGAAAAAAGCAAATGGCATTGAATTTATTTTCCAGAAAGTAATTCTTCTGTTACTACAAAGTAACTACAGACTCCTTCATAAAAATTACCATCAATTAACAACACATTAAGTGGTCTAAGAGTTCAACCACACCAGTCACAGTTTGTAGATTACCTTTGAGACATTCATGAAGCTTGGCTTTGCTGTAGAGATCAAACCCAATGTCTTGATAGAACAGTTCACCAGCTGAGAAAGGATGTCACAGGCTGCTTCAGCTGACTCAGTACTGCTATCAACCTACAAAAGCAATTGAAAAACAGTGAAGTCATTCTCCAGCTTTATTTAGAAAACAGCACCATGGATAAGCAGGACTGCAAGTTCCACACCCACTCAGCTGAACTGTGCCAGACTGCAATCACCACAGGGACAAAGGGCAGCATGAATTACAAATTTCAGCACAACAAAGAGTTCAGGAAAGTTACAACTAGGACATTTTCCTGACTATGGCTGCTGGGTATTTCTGGTATGAACAGAGAGTTCCAATCTAAGCCTTCTCTTGGAACAGAAGATGAGGTTCATGTTGTTACAACACTGTACAACAGAGAGTGACACATATACATTTATTTAAAATGCCAATACTTGGAGCCTAAAAAAGAACATGACAAAGCCTAGATATGTTCCAGCACACTAATCCACTTTGAGAATCATCTTAAATAGTGAATTGATTCTCAATTCACAAGCCTGAAGAGTTAACCTTGGACAAACCTCTTTTTCACCTCACCTTCCTCCCTGGTTTGCTCTTTCTTAAAGAAACCACAGTTTCTTTCTACACAGTGACTATGTAGAGAGCAGAAAAGTGTAGAAAATTTCCAGAAACTGTCTGCACCAGTGGAAATCTGTGGCTGCAGCAGGAGAATTTTTCAAGAGCAGCTGAGGGCAGGGCTCACCTTGAAGCTGACATACTGCAGATGGTCAGCATGCCTCTTGATGATCTGCTGAATGAGATCTGGGTGAGTGGCCTTCAGGTAAGAAGTGGCTGGTTGGCTGAGCTCAAATTCAAACCTCCTCCAGAGGTCTGGGATGTGAAAAACTTCATTCCACCTTCGACAAACAGAGGAAGCCCTGGCTCTGTCCACCAGGGGCAGGAACTGGAACACATGCAGGATCACATGGTGGGGGAGGCTGGCCCAGTCCATGGGGGGGCAGTCACCAAACACTGAGTTATAGGAACTGGTTTTCTGTTTTTTGCTGGTCTGGGATGTCTGGGGAGCTTCAGTTCCACCCCCAGCTTTGAGCCCAGCTCTCTTCATGGTGAAAATCTCAGGGGCTGCAATGATCTGATGGATTCAAGCTGCAGAGTTTTCCTGAAAGGACTCAGGGACAGCAGGTCTCTAGAAAAACACAGGAGGTTAGAGAGGGAGGAAGGGAGGCAGGGCAGTGGCAACACAACAAGAGATAACAAGGTAATAAAATGTAAATATAGCTTGTTACTCTGACAAGAGGCAGGTCCATATCAGTGCACAGGACCTCCCCCCTAAGCACCTTTCAGTTTGTGTAATTTGATTTGAGTCTGGAGAGCTTGGGGTTGTTAATTTACCAAGTGTGCTTTCATGGGTTAGTATTTTGTAGGGAAAAAGAAGTACAACAGCAATTTAACTGAGCAGTAAAAAACTGTTTCAGCTTAAATTTAAACTCAGCAGACAAAAAATGGAATGTACTAATGCTTTCTAAAAGAAGTTTATCAACTACAGAACCTAATTGAGAAACTCCCTTTTTAAACACAGACAAACCTGGAACCTAAGTTTTCAGAAGAGTCAGAGCAAAGCTTTTTAATTTTTTTTCCCTCGAATCCTGCCAGGCAGAGGAAAAAAAGTTTGCACAACTAACAGCAAAAAACTTCAGAGGCCACTTATCAAAACAGGGCAAGGTAAGTGAGGTTCACATGATGTTTTCCACCAGGAGAAATCATCAACCTGCAGGGACCTGCTTCCCTGAGGGACCTTTGCCACCTGGGCCAGAGCTCAGGAAGGAGCAGCCCAAGGACAAGCTCTGCTCTCACA
>VYZS01079998.1:9756-29575 GCA_013400695.1 Neodrepanis coruscans | reverse complement strand
TTAATGTGCAGAGCCACTTCATGCATGATTATGCTGTCTTACATGGTCAGCTATATATATATATATGGGTGGGCTTGGAACAGGAGAAATAATATGAGATATAATCATTTTGATGTCTTTGAGCTATTGGTAACATGCAGAAATATAATCACATTCTACAGAAGAGGGCTCATCAGAATTTCTTTCAGTGACACAATTTCATTTTGAACAGTAAATTCGCGGAGATGGATACATTTAATAAGCAATGGAAAACTGCTGGAACATGAATCAAAGGCAGGGTTATTCCCAGGCTCTATATATCTGAAGAGATCCAAGAGCTGCAGCTGAAAATAGTAATTCTGGTATCCTTGATATGTTGGAAGAAGAAGCTGGAAAACCTTGGAAAATCTTAGTGGTCAGGATGCTACTGATTCTGGGATTTCCTGCTGGTTAACANTGAAGGGGCTGGAGTACAAGTCCGATGGGAACAACTGATGGAGCTGGGGCTGTTTAACCTGGAGAAGAGGAGGCTTAGGGGAAACTTTATTACTCTCTACAGCTGCCTTAAGGGAGGTTGTAGCCAGGCAGGGGTCGGTCTCTTCTCTAAGCCAAGAAAATAGTTATTAAAAATTTGAGCTCTTCAATGTGTTACTTGTTTTTGTTGTGACCTTGAAAATCTTGCCCTGTTATATAAAGCCAGAGAGGTGTGAATAATGGTGTGGTCTTAGACATAAGGAAAGAAATTAGGATGTGTATCACTAATGACACTTTAGATATAGTGTTTCTATTCAAAATGACATTTGTAATTTTAGGGAAATCGGGGACTGCAGTGGAAATGCACTTAGGAGTGGAGAATTTCAGCTTTATTGGAGCAGATTGAAAGCTGAAGCTTTTTGGCTGACTTCTGATGTAGGTCAACATAATTCCTGTTCGCCGTGACTTTACATCATATTATTTACAGCATTATGATTTTTTCATCTGGGTTTGATGATTAAATTTGCTCTTTACCATTCAGTGTTTATTGCAAATGGTTTTGTTCCAACTGTACAACATGCCTCTGACAGTGCATTAGTGATGAAACCTAAATCCAGCCACCTGGGATGCTTGGTTGCAACTGTTGTGGTCCTTATACAGGGAGAGTGTAAAGCTCTGCTGATGAAGAAAAGATCATTATTAAATCCTGTTTTAGAAGTGTCTACAAATGAACTGTTCTATTTGCTGTCCTTCATAAGAGCTGCAATTTATTGCTTTCTCTGAAGGACACAGATCCTGTGAGAACAGTTGGTTATTCAGAATGCTGTTGTGTGAAATCCTTTGCAGAATGCATCACCAACTTACTTCATGTTGTAATGAGGAAGACCCTTGATGTGCTTTAGCAATTAGTTGTATTTTGGAAAAATGTCCTTTTCTCCCCCCCCACCATAAGTGAAATGCTGTGTACCTTAGTCGTGAGAACTTAAATAATACAAATTCCACAATGTGATTGTAGAATGGTTTAGTATTATTGCACCAAGTTGAAGTGTTACATTAAGTCTCTTCTTGGTGTGTAAATTTGGGCATACACAAGAGAGGCAAAGGTTTGCTATTTTTTACTGAGGACTGCTGGGTAAGAGCTGTCCTCTAGAACAGTTTCATTGCTGTGGTTGGCATGCTTTTCAGGTTTGTGCAAGACAAGTGCATCCTTTTCTGCACATAGAGTTGCCCTTTCAGAATGATGATGTGCAATATACTTGTAAAAATCAGATCTCCTTTAATGGTTTTATTATGCACATGAAAGTTGTGCATTATCAATGTAGTTACTGAGATAATTTAATGCTCCTTTTATGCTTTTCTATGATGCTTTCCAACAGGGAGCTGTAAAAGGTAATTTTGATCTTCTTAAACTTTGTTTAGGTTATTAAGAAATATTTTTTAGTGGCAGAAGAGGGAATTCTATTCTTGCATAATCTAATAGCCCCTTAAGGCTCACTTTTTAAAATCACATCAGTCAGATAAGAGAAGAGATGGGAGCACTCAGTCATCTTGCTAAGCGTTCAGGGATTCTTGGGCACGGAGCTTTCATGGCTGGTGTTCCCCAGTGTGGAGCTGTGCAGCATTTGGTGACACTGAGTGTCACATGTTTCCAAGTGACTGGTAGGTAGAGAGAATAAAACCATCAAAGGCTTTGTGTGATCAGGATGCTGGCTCTCCCAGTCTGTCCTTCGAGGTGTTACCAGAGGTTTCTTAGTGCCCCAAACATCCTACAGGAAGGGAGATGGCTGAGCTGCCCCCATTCCAGGATGCTGTCCTGGCTGTGTCAGGAAGCAGTGATGGAGCCCCTACTTGGGGTGGTGTGAGCAGGTACTTCTCGAACTTGTTTCCCACACATGGGGCTTGGGCTCTGCTGAAGGGAATTAGACTGGGCTGTTCATGTTCTTTTTATTTTCTTCTCCAATAAACTTTCTTTGGAACAGAATATGCTGTAATATGCCAGGAGAATTAACCAGAGGAAGCTTCTATGTAGAGTGAGAGAGAAGCTCATTAATTGCTTAAAAATTAGGCAGTCTCCATCTGAGTAATCGGTGTTGGCTGGCTGGCCTTCCTCAGTCTAAGAAGTAGCTCATTAGTAGAATACACACAGATGGTACTTTGCTCTGAGGTACTTAAAATACACAGGCAGAGAGCTGTGCTAATAAGGCAAACCTGTCCTTAGCCTCTGTGAGTTTGCTACAAGCAGCAGAGGGAAGAGTGTCATTTGGTAAATATTATTAGGTAAATGCATTTACATAAATCTATTTAGTTTTCACTTTTTTTTTTTCTGCAAATAACAGATTATGATAAATACCGAAAGTAATTTACACTTTCTGGAAAAATTCTATTGCAAAAATGGGCTTAAATAGCTACTTCATTTGTTCAGTACCTGATTTACCCATATAATTACCTAGAGGAGGAGATGTATTCAGAGCCTAATTCTTACTTGGAATTTATATAGGTTCTTTGCTCTCTTTTCCTTCTTTTGATATTCTGCCATATGCAGTTTGTTAACAGTTTATTGAATGTAAGACTTTTTCTGAGAGAGTTGAGTCCCTCTTACAATGCTGGTGGAGAGCAAAATAAGGAATCACCCACCAAGGAGGAAAGAAAGCAAGCCTGGGGGCCCCAGCAGTGTTGGAGGGTGAGCAGGGACTGGGCATGGGCACTGCTGGGCTCCTTCCTAACAAACTGCCTGTGCTGCTGAGGCTGCACAGCCCTGGACAGGGATGTTCCTGAGCCTCCCAACTTCAAAGCTGTAGGATAAATTCAGAGATGTTAATAATCATTTCTTCAGTTTCAAATGGCAGACTCTCCCTCTGCTCCTCATCCCATGTGTCTCATTGAATGGAGAATTGCCCATTCCTGCTCTGGGCATTTTGTTTTTTTGCTTGTGTAGGGTCTGAGCCCATCTTAAAATTACTGCTGTTCTTTAGTGCACCTGACTCTGAACAGCAGAAGTTTCCTTGCCCCATTAGTGAGGTCTTAAAGCATATTGACTTTTCTGTTACCACTAAGACTGGGCTGAGGAAGAAGTAGGCTCTCTTGGATAACAATTTGGTCTCTTACATAGTTACTCTTTGTTTAGAGATGCTTTTTCTGTCACTGCTTGCATGTTTTTGTTGTGAACTGTGACAAATTCTTTCTAATGAAAGAATTTAACATTTCCTATGTTGATCCCCTGCAAACTCTGTGAATTTCACGTCTTCCTTAGAGTATTTAGAGCTGCTAGTTACACCCTTCTGGTGCAGGTTTTTTTTCACCAAGCTCTCAACAGTGCTCTTTGTTGCATTTTCAGCACGTATAATTTGCATTGTTTCTTCTCTCTGTTTTTCATGTCTCATAGATGGGATGTCTTAGAGTGTGTGCTGGTGTTGAAAAGAATGGTCCTGCTTCAGCTTGATTAGTCTCTGTTGCTCTGTGTAAGATACTGAGCCATTTTGGCAGGTATTTCAGAGCTAATGTTTGGTTTTGTGGAGTATATTCTAAAAATACTAGCTGGACCAGGTAACTCAGGAACAGATGTAATTTGTGAAGAATAATCTAGTAACTACACACAAGTGTTTTGAATGCTGCTGATTCTCTCTGACGTACAGTACTTTTTCCTTCCAGTCCTGTTTTAGTCTTAGATTGAATCCTTGGTAGTGTACATGGTTTCCACAGCCTGCACTGGAGGGAGCAGACTGTAATGAAACAGTTTATTTTGTGGAACTCAAATATTTGAACCGGAAAGCTTTGAAGAAATAGTGGAATGTACTTACTGCTCTGCATCAGTGGAATTCGATGTTTCCAAGGACATTTAAGGATGGATACAAGTAGGAATGCAGCTTAGTGGTGTATCCAAAGATGAGAGTGTGGGATAGATGTCATATAGGGGGAACTGGGAAGGCTTTTTGCAAGGGTATGTGTAAAAGAGTAAGGCTTTGTAAGAATACTCTGGAAGATGTTTACTTGGTTATAGATTTGGCTTGAGGGAGAAGTGGGGAGTGTTTAGGGTTTACAAGGACAAGTCATGAAGTGACATGATTTCCAAGGAAATTTGAAGAGTTTGGTGGCAGCAGAATTCCAGAAACTGTTCAAAGGTATGGAGCTCTTGGAAGCAAGAAGGGCTTTTAATTGAATGTGTCAAAAAAGAAAGAGCAGTATTCATTTTAGCTTTCAAATTTCAGGGTAATTTGATAGGGTTTACTTGTAACCCTAGGCTGTAGGGGTTTTTTGTTGTTGTTGTTGTTTTTTTTTTTCTTCTTCCTGCTGTAAAGCTGTTGAGTTTGGTGGAATTAAAGTAGGAATTAACAAACATGACTGTGTAGAAATGAGATTGTTTCTCTCTTCTGTGTGCCAAGCTTCTGCTTATTTGGTGTGATTCTGCAAAAACATCCATTGATTTTGGTTATTCAGCAACTAATTACCTCATAACCCACAGGATCAAGCAGCAGAGCTGCTTATTTAGTCTATAACAACACAGTTCTTATTATAGTGCCCAGTTGTGTTGGCACTTGCTGCAGGGAACCTCCCATTGACCCTGCTTGTGAGATGGCAGGGGAGCAGGTCTCCCTGCACGTATCTTGCCTCTAGACTGTGACTATTGTGCATGCAAATGGACAGCATTTGCCATTTAGTAATGACTACTTAATGGTTGTTTGTATTCTGTAAATCTGAAGCCTTTTGAAGGCGAAATTTCCCTCCCAATGTAATTTGCTGTGCGCCACAAATTGCTGAGGTGTGAACACAAACGAGAGGAAACCAAGTTATCAGTGGAAGTGGACTCTGACAGCTCCCTCTCCTGCTTCTACCTCAGGTGTTGCAATGGATAAGTGGAGAGAAAAATATAAATACATCAGAGTAAATCCCCAGGAAAAATCTTTGCCTTTTCTAGGTAGTATCATGATGAAAATTGCACCTCGTTGGATTCTGTAGGAACCTGGCTCTTCATTAAAATAAAAATCAAGCATGTTAATATGGTAGCTGTAGCAGCAGGAATTCCCCCCAAATGACACCTTGGCTATAATTTGACTAAACAGTCAACAAATAGCTTAGTGCAGGCTGAATTCAGACATGCTGTGCAGGTTCCTTCAGCACATTCACTTGAAAAGGCCCTCTACTATTAATCCATTTGGATACCACAGTGTTGTTTCCTAATACAAAATCTGAATTTTAATTGAAGTTTTGTGGTCCACAAGAGAAAAGTAATACATCACTGCTCTTATTTCAAAGATGAATCCTTCGGGGGGAACTCCCAATTGCAATTCCTCAAGCATCTTTAAGATTCTCAGAAGCAAATCAATACATTTCTCAACAACAATTATCCTTGGAAACCTTCCAATTAGGTACGATATAAAGAAATAAAGCTGTGGTGGTCTCCAGCTGAGCATTGTCTGTGAAACTGCCTTTGCAACTGAAAAGCTAAATGAAATTGTAAAACAGAAGTTAACTTTATCAGTAGGGAGCTATCTTTTGTCAAGTACATGTGGGGATAAAATGACCTCTGAGGTTGCAATTGTTGATTCATTTAAACTGTTCCCATGAACTGGCATTGCCTTTCTTTTGCATTTGTCTGGAGCTCCTGGGTTCTTCAGCTGTATGAAGGACTAGGAATACTTTAGTAGTGCTAATTAGAGGGCTATAGCCTGTTCTAAAGTGCTCATTTGAACTTAGTGATAATGATAAAATATTAATCTCTCAGAACTTTAATTAAGATTACTTATAGACATTGGGATCACTTTGTACAGAAAAGCAGAAATGCTGCAATTCCTGTCAGGGCTATTTTTAAAAAATTCAGGAGCAAAACTATTTTAGTAAAATTATTTGTGATGAACTTTTAATGGACTTGTGATTATTTGAGTGGCTAAGAACTACACCATGGATCAAGATGACTTGATTCTTCTACTGTGAGTTAGGCACCACTCTCTAGCACTCTAACCTCCTTCATCAAGAGAATACATGGATTGCCCAACCACCTACTTAGTGGGCATCTCAGTCCTGGCCTGATCAGTTTGCAGCAGCTAATATATATATATATAATAGATATATTTAAAGGTACCTCTTTCAGAAAAATAGATTGTTTGGGTTGGAAAAAAAACAGTGCTGTCTAAGGAGTGTTAGTTCTTCAGTTCTTGGAGCACTATGGTTGGAGGCCTCTAAAATGGTAGTGGCATATCCATCTTCCTGTATAAGACAAAAGTGGGTTTTGTTTCAAACAAATTTACTGTGCTGAAGCATGAGTGTGGGAAGGACGCCTTTGCCAAAAAAGTTAATCTGAGTTGTTGAGAGAAATAAAGCTGGAAACCTCTGTTGTCTCCCATCATCACCGTGGGAGGATGAACCAGTGAAGGCCACTAGCATCTCTTTGCCAGGTATATTCATCAGGACACGTTTGGAGACCAAGGCTGCAAAACAGTCCTTCAGAAGCCTCTAGTGCCTTGTTCAAGCTATTTTGTGTGATCTAAATGGAATGGAATAACCATGAGAGCAGAGGATTTTTAATAGGATGTGATAAATTTATGTATTTCCATGCTTCATGGAAATACAGAAAAATAATTTTCTGCTATTTTCTGTTATAATTTTTTTTACTGTGTTTAGTCATCTAGTCTGCATTTGGTTTCTGCTTTCACAGTTTGATTCCAAGTCCATGTAGTTTGTGTTGCTAGCTGGCAAAATAAAATGTGGCAGCCTCCTATGGATATTAAAGGACCCCAAATTCAGGAAGGATTAATGAAGTCCCTGGGTGAGACTGTAAATTATGGCTTCTTTCTCCCATAGTCTTTGATAGCACAGTCAGATATTACTGCTCTCAAGTGTTACTGCAAAAACACCACTGATGTGTTCCTTTGGTCTGTTAACTTTTATGTCTCTCCATACTGACAACAGTACTTCAAGCCACATCTGTAAGCCAGAAAAAAAGGGCCAAAGAAATGTGCATATGTTTAATGCAGCTGATATAAAAATATCAGAGTTTAATTCCTTGGTGGTGCACTGTATTGGAAAACTGTATGAGAAAATGTCTTCTACAGGGGATCACAAAATGATGATGAAGCACTTGAGGTGTCCTTGGACTTGTTGGGGTTTCTGACCTGTTACACCTCAGCAAGCATCTACTCTGCTGTGTTAGGTCATAAAGGGTTAAAGACTTTCTGGAAGCTTCTGAATACTAGAGCAGTTATTTTCCCTCTGTAACAGTGGAAGAATGACTATGCATAATCTAATTTTAACTTAATTTAGTGTACCTCATAGATTTTCATATATAGAATAATGCCAGAAGCATTTGAAAAAGCTTTTCTCTTACTGGAGCCCATGTTAAAACTCTGACAACAACAGAGAAAAGATGTTGATTCAAAGAACTTCTAAAAAGCCCCCTTTTGACTTCTGCATTCAGTGATCTAAAAACACATTATCATGATTAATTTGTTGTTCTTGTTAAAATCTTAAGCTTTCCTTTTAATAAGATTGTACTGATAGCAAAGCTTCTTATGCTGGTGCAATTTCCCTGTCTGTTAGTTAATAGCTACCTAATTAGAATGTAAAAGTAATTCTCATTGTGTAAACAGACTAAAAATGGATAATGCAGTTTTGCTATTTAATTTCTGCAGTATTCACAGAGAGAGGACTTTATTGTGAGATCTCTCTAGCTAATGCAGATGTTATCTGCTAACTAAACTGATTCATGAAAGAGGGGATAAATTGGGGTTTCAGAATGGTAGTGTGAGTTCCCTTGTCTGTGGGAAATGGAAGCAAAGACATTCCAGAGAGACTGTGGCTTTTTCCTGTGTTTTGTACATTTTTGAAGGCCTTTTGCCTTATTTGTGTTTCTCTCCATGGATGTATTTTGTTGTCTTCTCTGTTTAATTTCTGTAATGAAATGAGAGTCTCCAGTGTTCCTGTCATGTTTTCTGAACCATAAAGCAAAATATGGAGGAGAAAAGGAGAAAAAAATTTACAGTGTGACTTCTGAGAAGTGTTGAAGGTGCTTTCAAAGTGCCAAAGGTGTCTTTCAAAGAACTGTAGCTCCTAGTTTTTGTTGACTGCAATACATTTTAAAATACCCACCCTTTAAAAAAAGTTGGCCTTGAGTACCTACAACTTGCTCTGCAATTAATTAGAGGTGCAGAATATAAGCATCACTGAACATCAAACTTCTCAGTCATGCTCGCTGGCTTCCTTTGATGGAAGCAACAATAAGCCTTGGGGAGTTCTGAGAGCTTGACTTAAAATTCCAGCACCTAAATGAAGAGACGTTTCTGTTAATTTTTTGCTTCTGGTGCTGTCTCCTTCTGGGAACAGAGCTGAGGCTGTCCTAAAAGACCAGGTACCACAGGGTCACCTGGAAGCCCTTTCATGGTCCCTGAATCCACACATGCCCCCTCTCCCCCATCCTGTGACTGGTTGGGCATCCTAGAAAGTGAGCCTTGCTTATAATGCACTGAGATTTGTTTGCTGACTGCTATAGCTTACAATAATGAATGTTTTTTTCTGCACAAGAAGAATTACTCAGGATGGAAGGTCTTAAATTAGCAGATTTTACCTCCTCATTTGCTGACCTGTGTTTATAAGCCTTTAAACAATATAAATGCACCATAGTGTATAAGGCTTTGTTAGACTGTTTTAGTTGTCTGTGCCACAGGATGCTGATACTTAAGGCATCTCATACTGGAGTAGCTAAATGAAAAAAAAAGAGTACAGTGACTTTTTGTAAAGAGTCAGTGATATTTGTGTTCCAAATTAGAAGTTTAAACTTTCAATGAGGTGGATTTCTTCTTTAACTGCGGTACTAAACTGGAGAAGAAAAAGACAAAGTATGCAGTGTTACATTGTGATACATATGGCATATGTTGAAAGGCTGATATGGTAACAAGTGGAATATAAGACCTTTGCAGGACCTGGGTAGAGGCTTAAAGCTGCACCTGGTTTATTCACAGCCTTTGTCTCTCTCTGCTCTAAGCTCCTGCTCAGGAAATAGGGTTTTCTAGGCTTCTGCACATTCTCTCTCAGTGTAGATTAATTTCATTGCAACTATTGAAAAGGTTAACAAAGGTATAGCGAAAAAAAAAAGGCATGTTCTAAACTATATAAAAGAGTGGAGCTGAGGCTCTATAGAACTGTGTTTGCATGATGGGTGAGAGAAGGAAGAAGGAGGAGAGGAAAGTGAAAAGTTCTGCAAAGATAACAACTCTGCCAGGACTTGGAACCTGGATAGAAGAGTGCTGCTGCACTTGTGGAGAGGGAGTTGTTCATTCAGTGCAGTTTCTCATAGCCTGGGTTTAAACCTTTGGCTGTGTCCTCAAGATGCCTTGGGAGAGGAGGTGAGTTTGCTTCTGGGAACACGGGAGTTTTGACTGAGCCCAGTGCTAAGCAAGGTAAGCAAACAGCTCCCAGCTAGCCTGGAGCCTGGGCTGAGTACTCGTTGTTTTTTTTATTGTTTTTTTTTTTTTCCCCTTTCCCTTTTTTCTTTGGAAAGACTTGTGGGGAACTGCAGAAAAAGGAAAATAAGTAGAAGTTGGAAAAGGGCTTATATGACAAAATTGTCAAGAAATGACTGAATTCCTCTGAAACTTTCGGAGGCCTTGGCAGCTGCAGAGCCATCCTGTTTTCATCCAGGTGCAGCAAACTGGGGCTGCCATGGTTGTCTTCCCTCTGTGTATGGGTGTCTGCTTTTTAGTGGAGGACCGTGGCAGCTTTGAGGTCTTACAACAGCCTGTATAACACCCGGGAACTTCTGTGAATTGGACCTGATGGGACTTGTGATGTACTTGTCCATCCAAACTCAGCATTGGTGAGAAATGGAGGGAAAAGCTGGCCTTGCTGTGGACCAGAGGAGGGGACTGGTGCCAGAGTAGTGGGCATACTTGGTGAAGAGCAAAAAGATACTGAGGGTATTAGAACCAAAAATGTCAAGCAATTGAGTAGAGGAAGCTCTTGTCTAAATACAAAAGGGACTGGGAAAGCAATTGAATTCTGCCTGACTTTACAGCTTCCATTCAGGCCATTCTTTTTATTTTTTTTCAATTATTTTTTACACTGCAGAAGCAGGGACTGGGCTCAATGTGTTCAAGGGGGAACCTTTGCACTGTGCATGTAGGCTGCAGGGGGCATCAGGGCAGAACTTATCCTCTAGCTGAAAGACACTGTAGTGCCTGCGGAGCTTAGGATGCTCCAGAATCCCCACCTGCCTTCATGAACACTGTTGTATGCCCCCCTCGGGCTGTCAGCAAACACAAATAAAGGGCAGATTCCAATTAAAAATGCACAGGCCATTGTAATATAGCTAAAGAGGCTCTCTGGGTTGTAATCCTGTCAGCCTAGTTCAGGTTTCTTCTCAGTGAAATGTACTGACTTGAAAAGCAAAGCACTTTCTGGAGTGCAGCTTTGTTGGTCTTTGCTCCTTGTCTTTGCTCCCGTTTTTAACTGGCCTCAAAGCAAGGCTGAACTCCTGAAGTTTGAGTTGGCAGCTCTGGCCTCGAGTGTTCATTGCCTGCCCTTCAGAGGGGTCATGGTGCTGCTGGTCAGAGATGGGTGTAACATGCTGCTGGGAGTGTCTGATCATCGTCCTGTGATGGGAGCCAGGCAGAGCCGGGGTGGAAGTGGGTTGACAGCACTTCAGAGCAAAGGTCTTGTCACATTGCTCTCAGGGGCAGCACTGCCGAAGCGAAGGGACTGCTCTCAAGGTAAAGAGGATTTGCATCAACAAAGCAAGGATGAAGGCTGGTATTTTGCCTCAAGCAAGTCTCCCTTGTGTTTGAAGACTTTGAGCCTGATGCTGGGAGGTCATTTGACTGACTTGCACATTTCTGCAATACCTGAGTGCTTGCTGAATTTCACTGTATAGCTCCTATTCAAGGCAGAAACCAAAACCAGAGTATAATTAATATATAAAAGCCTCTTTTTTTTGCCTCAGGCTTGTTTCTAGTTTGTTTGTTTCAGTACATTTCAATGTGTATTTCTCTTGGTTCACTGGCTCCAAACTAATGGCTGGCATCAATACGTAAAACCTCACAATCACTTTTGCCTCTTTCATGTGTGACTGCCTCAGAAATGGTGGCTCAGAGCACTGGAAATGTCAGCTACAAGCTGTTCTGGGGGCTACAGCTCTCCTTGTTGGGGTAGAGTTGTAAAAAAGCATTGGCAGTGGGATGAGTTTGTTCTCCTGGGTGCAAGGCTCTGTAGTGGTGACTGCAACTATTTTGAAAAAAGCTTATCTTCTGGACTTGATCCTTTTCTGTACATCACTCTAGTTTCAGAAAAAGAGGTGTATATTTCTTGGAGTTTTTTTGGGCATTTGTATAGAACGAATAGAAGTTTCTTCACACAGGTTTGATAAAAACAAATCTGAGGTTGACATTCCTTTGAGAACTGCTGAGCAACAGGCTTAACTAAAACTGCTTAAACTTGGAAGGGTGTCAGAATGTTGACAAGTGAGGAGGATTGCTGATGAAGGGAGAGTCTCTGGGGTTGTCTCCCTCCCACAAGGTAATCCCATTAATAATCCTTTTTGAATCATGATGATTAACGTGCACAACTGTGGTTCTCACATTTTTCCTTTAGAAGTGCTTCTTTATCATAGAAGGCTCATCTAATAAATGTGGGGTAGCATATAAGTCAGAGTTTGTGATTTTATTTTGAGATATTACACATGAGTTACACTTGGTTAACTTAAATACATTGGCCCAGGACTTACTAGTTGTAAAAGGTCGGTGAGATTCAGTCTGATTTTCTTCTTGACTTGGTTAAATACATAACTGCAGCTTAAGGCCATCAATCTTAAAAAGATACTTGGTGAAATGAGATTCCAGCAAGAGTGGATGGGGGATACTAATTCTACTTTATGGGAGTTCATGGGATCCCAGCCAGCCCAAACTCAGGATTTTTGTTTAATAGGAAACTTTGCACACTTTAGTTTCATTCCAGTTCAAAACAAAACCTCACCTTTTCTCTAGTTAGAACAAAGCAAAACTTTCAAAGCTTTTACATACAGGAAATAAGGTTTTACTTTGAAGACTCATGTTTTCCTAACGGATTTCCAAGTATGGGATTTCCAAGTGCATAATTTTCCTTTATGACTTTTCTTTTTGTGTGTTGTTTTTACGTTATATTGAAAAGAGGCCCAACATGCTGCAAATTAATCTTTTAAACAAGGAAGAAGATCACAAAGCAAAATTCTGTATTTAATGTGGAAATGAATAATTCTTTTTATGACCCAAAGACTTCCATAGATGAGAGTGATGAGAGTCACTTGCAAGCAGTTTTCTCAGTAGGATTAAGAAATCATGGTGGGTTGATTCCATCAGCAGTTTCAAGCAAAATCCATGTAAAAAAGCTGTCTGCCTTGCTCTTGGATCACAGTCTGTGCAATGATGCTATTTTACAGTGGGGATCAGTGTCAATGTGAGGAAGGGCTCCTGTGTGAAACAGGAATGTGATATTAAGAATGTCAGTATTTCACTTTCTCAATTGAAATTCTTGGTAGTGTTGAGGTAATCCATATGTCTTAATCAACTCCTGGTGTTTGAGTGGGAGGAAGCTCACACAGTAACTAGTTGAGGAGGAGGAGTAGTTAGTCAAAATAACTGCTTTTCTCCCTGAGGACTTTTGGGTTCTGGAAATATTTAACAGATGAAATATCAAGAGCAGCTGTCCTAAGGGAATTATCAGAGAGGCATTTGATATTGTGAATTGTATAGATTGCTAAATGACTGTTTTGTCTGCAGACAGCCTGAGGTGTGATAGCACCAAGTGGGGTTGGGGGATTTATCTGGTTCTTGTGTTTACCAACATCAGCATGGCAATGGCAGCTTCAACGCTCTGGATGGGGCTCTGGGGGTCAGGTGCCTGATGGGGCCCTTACTGCTTGCCCAACCTTTCTAAATTAAGCTGAGGTGCAAGTCTACAGAGCTGGGGGTGAGGGATGCTGTCTGCAGTCCAAGGTGGTCCTGCCTCCAGGGGTGTTTGCTGCCCGTTGCTGGAACAGCAGGAAGGGTAAGCAAGGCACCCCATGCCTGTCTGCTACCCATCCTCTGCCACCTCTTAAGGGGCAGATCTGAGTGGAAATTCAAATGGCTCTCCAGCAGATTTGAAGGCAGAAGTTGCCCCCCACTGCAGCTTGTTGCCTTCTCCAAGGGAGAGAGAGCACCCATGTGTCCCCAGCTCCTGCAGCACAAGGTCTCTGACTGCTGTTCTCCTGGGGCAGCAGCTCTGCTGCTGGAGTGCTTCCCTGCATGCCTGGGATGGTCTGCTGTCTCAGAATGAATAATTTAACTGATTATGAAGGCACGTTGGCAGATACCGTAGTACCCGTCAAATCTAACTAACTGTAAATTTAATTAGTGTGCAAAAACCAGCTTTGGAGTATACCAAAACTTAATTAGTCAGCAACTTAAGGTTGTTAGCGCACTCTCCAGGGTAATAATATCCAAAAAAGGGTGTATGAAGACTGTGATAAAATAATTAAAAGTGTAAGATCCTCACGGCATGTTTTCTTTAATACTCATTTCTTCTCTGTATAAATTGGGATGGAGGAATAAGAACAGCAGCACCTTGGAGCTGGGCTCTGGTAGTAGGTGTCTTCCCTCAGTTGTCAGGGAGCAATTAATTAGCAGTTTTGGTGGCTCAGATCTGCTCAGTCCTGTGCAGAGGGTTGATCCTGTCTTTGGGAGCATCCAGTGCATTTTGCCATGTGTCTGCCTGCTGGTAGGGAAAACCATGGTCTTTACAAAAGTATGGACTAGCAATTATCAGTTGGGGAACCATGGAGTGTCAGGGGGCTTTCTAAGATGGGGAAGCCTGTAACTGATGTAATAAGTCTTTTAAGTGAGGTAATTAGAGAGAAAAAAATAGAAATTCTTCAGGAGTATTATGAGCAACCTTGAGTGGTTGTGACTTGTCCTAGGCTTGTTTCCATCAGAACGAAGCACTGCTGATGTCACAGTTGCTTCTGGGTTACCACAGTGGCTTTGCAGTGAAGGACAACGGCTTGCTACGCGCAAGGAAAGCTGATTTACAGTTTGTCTGAGTACTCCTACCGTGCAGTGCTTACAGGGAGAGAAGGATGTGTGACTTGTAACTAGTGTTAGTTACTACAGGGAGGTTTCTAGCACTGATGGGATGGATTGGTGTAACAGTGACTCACTGAAGGCTGTTTGAAAGGAAAGGAATGGGATTTAGTAACACAGTGTGCCCCATCTGTCACACCCTAGAGATGCACACACGTGTCTTCCTAATGTTCTGCTTCAACCCCAAGCTGCTGCAAAATGTTTATCCAAATTACCTGTATTTTTGTGGGAATAGCCTCTTCTATGAATGCAGCATGGACTAAAAGTAAAGCAACAAACTTTTCTTCAAGCATCCTTGGGCCTGACTTTGTGGTTTGTTTCTTGATGCTTGCCCTGAGTGCTCCCAAGCCTCCTCTCATTATCCCCACGCATCACAGGGAAGGAAAGAAAGAAAGAATGAACTTTATGATCCCTGAAAGAATATGTAAAAGTCAACAGTGTCTAAGAAGTGTCTGGAGGCTGAAACCACTTATCCACTTACATTCAAAAAGTGAAAGAATTAATAAAACATACTTTGGCTTCTCCATTCCCTCTCCAAACAGCAAGACAACAAATTCAGTTCCTGTGCCCTGCAAACCTAATGGAGGAGGTATTTTGGAGGCACATGATGCTCCCCAAGCTGCCAGTGTCAAACACAGGTGCTGCAGCCTCTCTAAATACTTGTGCCATGGATCTCACCTGGCTGGCTGGGTGGTCCTGACTCTCTCCCAGACAGCGCAGAACACGGGGAGTGAGTGGGCCATCTGCTCTAGTACTGGGAGAGAGAAAATACATTGCCTGTCAGTACTAGACCTGGACTGATGTCTCCAGGATTGCCTGGAGATCCCATTCCAGAATAAGAGAGAGGTGGAATTGTGCCCTGGAAAGAGACCTGGGTCCATAGCAAAGAGCCTCTCCGGGACTGGTGTTTCATGGAGTGGGACCATCATTCATGGTATAGTGAACGGCCCAGTGGAACCTTGTGGAGATTTCCTCTAAATCCTGTATGATCATGAGGCAGTGTACCCACGTGAGTCAGGTTTTGCTTTTGGGAATTGGTGTAGGGTGTTCTGTGTGTGTGTACATGAAAACACCTTCTCCCCTGGATTTAACCTGCGTCTCTTGAATTTCACTTCATTTTCTAATGAACCTGGAAGTTTAAAGCAGAACTGATCTGCAAAAGCTCCGTATCGCATGAACAAGGTTCATGCACAACTTGGACTGAACCTGCTGAAGATTTGTGGACAATCAATCCTCTGCACAGTTATATTTAGCTATTGGGTTTTGTTGTGACCATCTCAAGTAACGTCCAATTACCTTAAAGTCTATGGAAATTTGAGATTGACTTTGATAAAACAGAATGTTAGTGTTTTTTTATCACAGGCTTGTGACAAAGTGAAGAATGACTGACAGGATTCAGTAAACTACCAGATTTCTGAGAGACAGACTGCATACTGCTGAGTGAGCTTAATTTAATGAACTGAGGGATGCCGTGTAACCTAACTGCTTATTATGTTAAGAGGCAGCAGATAATCTAATGATTCACAGGTGGCTATTTTGATTTTACTGCGTGAAATTAAATACATGCTTAACTCCACCAAGCTGAGCAGTGTTTCTCCTTGTACTAGAAGTGGTTCAGAGCAGTAGATGTCGCCTCACTTGTCAGAGAGAGGCATTTGCTCTGACCACACATGATGTAGGACAACCCATCTTGAGCCCTCACATTAACTGTGAGGCCCTTCCTGAAGGGAGCAGGACCTGGAATTTGGCTGATAGCCCCCTTCTCTGTGTGATGAAGCTGTGATTGGCAGTGCTGGGGTGTCGGTAGGATCCCAGGCTGGCCGTCAGGGTGCTGTGGATGCCCATGAGGATGGGGCAGCCTTTGTTTCCAGGCATCTTAATTTCTGTGACCAAGAGCTCTCAGCTTTAGCAAAAATCTTGGTAAGGATATGTCCAGGTTTCTTACTGAAAACCATGAAGTATGACTATTTTTTATTAAGAACACCTGGTAATTTTGTGTGTTCATGTGCGTGTATAGGTGTTCTGATCAGCTGAAGAAATGCACGTCATTGGTTATTTATATTTGTAGAATGCTTATGTATTTTAAAAAGTACCTATTCACAGCCTGCAATCAGGCTGTAATCATGGCCTGTAATCACAATAAATTAATAGATTAATTAATAAATTAATGTCAATGAAATCTGATTTTTCTATTGATTGTGTGTCTGTTTATTGATTTTGGTGCCTGGAAATACCAGCCTCATCGTTGGGTTTATCTTCAAAGGACTAAGCTGAATTTTAATGAGATTTGTGCCTAGCACTTAAGGACACTACTCTTCCAAATGTGCCCTGCTCCCATTTCTGGGATCACTAATGTTTATATAAAACTGCTTCTGATCTTAATTGTAAAGCTCAGCTTTACTTTTAATTGCTTTTGTTCAATCTAACTGTAATAATTTAATTTTTTTATTTAAAATTTCAGTCATGCTTACCATATGGTAAGCATCATTTATACATAAAAGCTACTTGCTGTTTTACCTTTGGAAATCATCGGGGCCTTCACAGTAAGAGCTTCCTAACCATCTGCTACCCTCTCCGACCTCGTGTTAATGTAGACATCTGCAGTTGTGACTCCAGGGTTATTAAACAGTGATGTCCAGTTGAATGCCCTTGTGCTTGGCTTTCCAAAACTCAGCACTGCAGAAAGTGATCGCTTTAGCCACAACAAACGCCGCTCAATTTGCAGCCATGGTGGGTAGGCACGTGCCCCCCCCAAACCCTCCTGCAGGTCCTGCTGCACTCACAGGCAGAACAAGTGGATTTGGCTGAGGGGATGCAGCCATCCCAATTAGCTGTGAGTTCAGATTGGTGTCCTGTAATCCTTTAATGCTAGAGAGGCTCCAGCATTAGACCCCGTGCTAATCCATTTTTAGAATGTGTGGCGTGCATAAAGAAGATTATGCCATTTTAAAATGAGCTAATTATTTGTAGTTAATCAGAGTATCCCTCAAATTACAGATGAAAGTGTGGTGGGTTGAAATCTTGTTCTTAATTAAGTCACCAGCAAGATGCTCCCTGGCTTCAGTAATGCAGGATGGGAGTGCTGGAGCATGTTTACCATGTCCCTTCACTACTGTTGGCTACCTCACAGTGTACTCTGCATTCCAACATTTGGTGTGTTTTGGTTTAATTCTTCTTTGTTCTATCAAAATTTTATGTGCGAATGTTTGTCAATGAGGAGGAAAATGTGGCTCCTAGTAATCTCTGATCTTGCAGGAGCTGAAGACAATGGAGCTAATCACAAAATTTTAATGTCTAATGTTTCCAGGGCTCTGAGACTTAACATTGTTCATCTGGGTGCTGTGTGAATTGCAGATGATGACAGACTAAAAATTTGAAGAATGCCATCCCAGTATTAACAAAGAAGAAAAAAGCAAAAGCAAATGCTAATTTCATTGTGTGGTTAATGCACTTTTAATGATTTCAAAGCAAATATTGCTTACTAGAGCTGTTAAATTTGTTTATATATATTTTTGGAATTGTATTCAACCCTAATAATGACAATTAGACAATGCATTTGTGTTAATCCTGGTCTGTTTTCCTGGAAGCAGAATGCTTTTAAATGCATGCAATAATTTTGCTATTGAAAAGTAAAAATCTTGGTAAATGATTCAGGTTATATATTGGTCTAAAACTGATTCTTATACACATTAGTCCTTTTAAATAACAGAGTAAGAAAACAGTTCTAAAATATGTTAGTTTAATGGATTAGATGTAGCAGTTAGATACTGGCATTTCTGATAAAAACTCTGTTTTTAATGGCCCAGCAGCATGTAATAAACCTTGATGAAGTGGTAAGAGTTTGGGGGAAGAAACCTTGGGCTGGCAGGTACAGCTGCTTAAGGGTTATGTTTCCCCAGCCTGTCCACAGCCCAGAGGTAGGATGTAGCATCTGACACAGGAAAATAAATAAGCTCGTATTATTTGGTGGAGTTAATGTAGAGCTTTCCCCCTCCCCCGCCTTAGTTTCTTTATTTTTATTAAATAATCAATCACATAGATTTGATTTTTGATTTTTTTTTTCTTTAGTGAAAGTGGAAAAAAGTTTTGCACTCTGTGGAAGGTCAGTAAGGTGGGCAGTCACTGTAGGCAGATGGACAAATGACCAATTCAGGTTACCAATGCATCTGTTCAAGTCCATAGAGAGTAAAAACTGGGTTGAAAATGTGCATGTAGCCTCTGAAAAGAGGTCAGTGAAAAAAGACATGAGAAATGCTTTTTCATTTTTTTGTTCTCGACCAAATTTCATAAATACTTTAATATGAAGTATTTGGTTTTCAGTTACCTCAACGTATGGATTTTTTAGGAAAGTTGGTGGCGATGTTTGTGCTTCTTGAGAGGATGTGGGTAGGAGGAGGGTGGCAGATGGGAAAGTCAGGAGAAGGTTAGGATATGCTTTTTAAAGGAAATGCAAATAGAAATGTATTTTAAAAATAAAAATGAGAGGAAAAAAGGATTTCTGAAGGATCCATTGGGTGCAGCGGGATGGCTGTGCTCTCGAGCCAAGGGGTTGGGTGCAGTGTTTTAACTTCTGTTGTGGGCCAAGAACCTTCTTTGCGGGAGAGGAAAGAGTTTGGTGTTCTGGCTGGCAGAAGCACGGATGTGAGCCTATTTTGTACTGCTCTCCAACCCTGTGCAGCTCCTGCAGCCTGGCTGTGGCTAAGCAGTTCGTTAGGGAGTGTAATTGACCTTGAAATGTGCTGTGAGTGCGGAGGACATAGTCTCACACTTTGGGGAACTTGTTTATTGGCAGTTGCTGCTTGTTCCTAAGCCATAATTTAATTCTTTTCAAATTCCTCTTTAAAAAAATCCCTTAAACAAATTCATGTGGATCAAGGAGAAAGAGCAATTAAGGAGTTACAGAGGTGGGTGTTTACCTATGGGAAAGGATATAAGGAATGGAGCCCTGTGAGCAGGGATGTCCATATGATAGGCTGGATCCTCCTTCCCTTTTAGTTCATGTAAACGAGAGATCAGTAGCAGAGCTGAATGGAAAGTAGAGCTGCGTGTTAACTTTGCTGTAGTTATTTTGCTTAATCATCTCTCTTGTTGATTTGAACTTGATATAGGTGCAGCCACAGTGTCTCACTGTAATAGGAAATGAGCAGAGCTTCTGAGAGCAGAGCCTGCTTTTGAGATGTCAGCATGCTCCTAAAACTTTTGTGAGTTTGAAGATCAGATCAGTGCACAATGTTTTTTTACTTGGTGAGGCGGATGTTAAAATGATCTGTATGTGATATAGTAGCCATATC
>VYZS01079994.1:3697-16222 GCA_013400695.1 Neodrepanis coruscans | reverse complement strand
GGGAGGGGAGAGAGGGGGGGAAGGGGGGGGCTTGTGCAAGCGGCGACGCTCCCGAGGTTGCCAAGTGGACTTTTATTGTTTTCCACCCACTTCCAAGTCGATACTATCTGCCGTCTCATGTCCATCCTATAGCCTATATAAGCGGCGGTACTAGGGCTGGCGGCGATGGAGTAGTTTGTGGATACAACGGGAGCACAGGGACGGGAGGGGGGCGGGTGGGCCAACCGCGGAATACTTGGACTCCCCGCCGCTCGCGGGGTCTTGCCGTCCGGGGAGCGGCTACCGGGGGGAAGACACCTCGGCTTCTGGGACTGAGAGACAGGTAAAGCGGCCGACAAGGGCCAGCAATCTCCTTTCCCTCCGTCTCCCTCCCCACGCCCGCACCATTCCCGCCCCGCCGGGCCGAACCGCTGCGTGCTGCGGGTCAGTGACAGCCCACGAGCGGGAGCGGCCACCACCGGACCCCGCCAGAGTTGGCAGAGCAGAGCCACCGCACTGAGCGCGGGGCAGTCACCCGTCCGAAGGCGAGCGGCTCCGGGGATGCGGCTGGCCGCCGCTGCGGGCTACTCCCTGCGGAGGTATCCGCGGCCGCCCGCTCTCCTTCCCCTAGCCGGGAAAAGGGACAGAGGAAGGGGAGGCTGGCGCTGCCCTGCCTGGCCCCGGACGGCTGCCCTCCAGCCGCGCACCGCCCGTCCCGCCGCTCCTGCCCGCAGCTCGGGTGGGGAAGCGGTCGGTGCGCAGCTGCCGCGGCTCTCGGCACAAACTTCGGGTAAAGTTGTCGCCTCTCGCCCGCGCTACTCCGCTCCGCGGCCGCGGGCGGGGCAGGGAGAGGCGGGGCGGAACGCCCGGCGGGACCGGGGATCTGCGTCGCCGGGGCGCGGGGCGAGGGGTCCCGCGGGGGCACCCCCACCTGGCCCCGCTCTGGGACTGCCCATCCCGCGGGGCCCGGGCTGCGGGGAGGCCGGACAGACGCTTCCCGCGGCGCTGGGGCGGCTCGTCCCGCAGGGCGGACGCTGCGGATAGCGGGGGACTCCCGGCAGACCCCCTGCCCCGCCCCGTCAGCCCCCGCAGCCCGGCGAGGGGCTGCCAGAGCGGGCTACGTCCGCTCCTTGTGTAACCTGTAAAGTGGTCTCCGCTCTTTCCTTCTGTGATGTTTTCGATTTTAACCCCACGAGTCTCCCCAACTTCGACCCACCCCCGATTTTCTCTTCTAGTGAAGCAGGCCTCCTACAGCAGCGTATCCTTCCTCTTCATCCCCTCGTGCACTCTTCAGGTCGGACTGCAATGAACAAACTGAGGTCTCCTGGGCTGCTGGGGCTGGTACTCTTAATGCTCTCTGCAGGATATTGCAAAGAGAAAACTGACTCCGCAGATTTGAAGGACAAGCAAAGTCTCTTAAATCTGATCATGGAGATCGTTCAGGAACTGAAAAGGTATCAACTGGAGAAGGAGAGCGGGACGCAGTACCTCTCCAAGCATGATTATAACTTGGATCGAAGAGAAGTGACTGACTACGGAGGATACCAGGATGAGCAGAGAGTTGGTAAGTCACAGTCCATGACATAAGAGATTTTTTTTTCTCTAGGGTGCCGTGGTGAACAAGACCACATCAGGTTACTAATTTTATATTGAGAATTCACACTCAAATTACTGCAGATTCCCTTTGGTATCAGAAACAGACATAGATGGCAAATTTAGAATAGAAAACCTCCATTCACATCTTGGAGTCTTTTACTCTCTCTGGATAATGTACTCAACTAAAAGTCTAACTTCCTGTGGCTTTGAACGAAACCTGTTAATTAATAAGGGAAAAGACTGAAATGGGCTGAGATCAAAGAAACAAGGAATGAAAATGCTCTTTTTCCTGGAAAGTTACCACTTACTATAATGCATTTGGTTTAAGTGTTTCTTGGAAATGACCCTAGCAAGAATTCCCCTTCAGGACTGTAGTATACCCTTAAAGACCTCACATGTAGAAATCTTTCCTACAGCTCAGCTTCACTGAACTTTTTGCCCTGCTTGTTTGTTCCTTTTGTACTCCAGAGGTAGCATCTTTGAAATGCTAGGGAACTGAAACAGTGCTTCTCTGTTACTGTAGAGGCTGGGACCAAACTGGGACGCTCCTGTAGTCATTCTTCTGCCCATTTAACTGGTTCTTCTCTAACCTCCAGTGAAAGCCCAGGTTTGTTTGTAAGATGTTCAGGATTGCATAGAGCAGTCCAGAAATAGTTGTACAAAGCCACACAAAGATGGATAGTTACTGCTCAGGTTCATGATGTACCTCTGTGCATCCAGTTGAAAATTGATTTGGCTTCTGCTGCCATGTCTTATTTACTGTTCCCTGTCACTCCCAAATCCCTACAGCATTACTGCTGCTCATCTTACCCCTCCTACTAAAAGTTAGTTTCTGGATATTTTCCAGCAAATGTCTACTCACCTTTTCCCAAACTGGCTTTGATTTTGCTAGTGTGCTATTTATTTTGTCTTTATTGGTCTCATAAAGCTTCATTGTGCTTTTTCTTCACTTTCATTCATATTCAAATACTCTCACAATTTGCATTTATTGGTGGTTGTCATGAAAATGTTTCTTCTCCATCTGGATCATCAGTAAATGTACAAAGGAAGACAATTTTGTTCTGCTTAAGGTCATCATGGGGAGAACATTTTGTTTTATAGATTTTGAAAAGTCAGAGGCCAGACTAAGCAGGGAATCCTGATCTGCACAATTCTGAATCTCACCTTCGGTGAGACTGTGAGTGTAGTTTCTGGTCACTGTACATCAGCATATGTATATATCAGCGAAACATCTGGCTAGTGCTGAACAGCTATCTATGAAATTAATAAACCTGCTTCAGAGCAGATTAGTTGGTAGCATTGTTATTGACTCCTAAGCAGGACTTTTCATTCTGTTATTATAATGGAGTTATTCCCAACAACTCTGAAAAGGAACTACTAGTTGGAGTCTTTCAGTTTTGGCATCACTTTCCTAGTAAGCCTGTCCCATAGGCAATTTCTGAGTGAAGTATGTGTGTTTTTAATGCTCTTCATGACATAATTGGGTCAAATTAGATAAGGTCAATTTTACTTATACTGACTAAAGTTAGAAGTAAATGAAGAATGACTTTCGAGAAGTGTCTAACCTCACAAGTGAATCAGATCTGGATGGAAATGCTCTCCCGCTTTATATCTGGTAAGAGGTGCCAAGGGAGTGAAAAAGGTTGCTCAGGCATTTATGGTCAAATAAATAAAGCACCGTGTAGTGTATCATACACAGTCAGCACTAAGCTATCAGCATAGAGTTTGTAACGGAAAGCAATCAAAGATAGCTGTAAATCAGGAAGTCACAAGCAAGGGTTAGGGCTAAAATGGATTTCAGTAAACCAGTTTCATTTTGCCATCTGCTGAACACAAAACGCAAGGCGGTAAACCACAAACACAGGGAGCCAGAAGAGAGCAATTTGCTTGGAATCATTTCCCGTGAATTTTATTTACTGCTGGAGGGGAGGAGAAAAAATATTCCTGTAAGTAGATCAATCCAGTTTCATGATTACAGCAGAACAGTGCTTGTACAAACATACAGAGAGAGTAGAGGACACATTTGTATAAGAGAATTAGAAGATACAACCCCAAGCTTAAATTTATCTTTGGGTATATACAATTAGAATAATATGCTATTTCTAAGCAACTTTAAACTAAAATTTCTCAAAGAATTTAAATCTAGATAAACTTGATAATGTAATTCATAGAGAGCTAAAGCCTGACTCTTAGTTAATAGCCATCATCATTAATGACTGCGCATCTAACAGACATTGTTTCATCATTACAGTGTGTTTCACAGAGCATTCTGCAGGGGTTCCTATGTAAAACAAATACTTGAAGTTTTGCCTACTGTGTGCAAAGAAAGGGCTTTTGACCTCTGTGCACCCGTCAAGACAAATGGGTGATGTTTGCTGGATAGAATATTCTCTGTCCTCATACAATGCTTGGCAAGCATAGCTCCAGTGCAGCAGAGTGAGTGTTCTTTTTTCTGTCCCACAGAAATAGTGCCCAGAGATCTGAGGATGAAAGACAAGTTCTTAAAGCATTTAACAGGTATGTTTTAATTTTGCATTGGTATTCATCATTTCACAGACATACCATAAGCTGCACTACCCTTCCTGTGAGCTGTGCTGATTCATAACTTACTGTTTCTTTATCTTTCAGGTCCACTCTACTTTAGCCCAAAATGTAGTAAACACTTTCATCGGCTTTATCATAATACAAGGGACTGCACAATCCCGGCATGTAAGTGACAAACCCAGAAATTTCCCTAAAACAAAAGGAAACTATAAAATTTAATAGCTCTATCAGGTATCAGTAGTGATACACTATCAGAACACATTCCTTGCAATGAAGAATTTGGAGTGCTCTAAAATATACTAAGTATTTCTTACAGCATTGCTGGAACAGCATCAGCATTACAGACAGAAAAATGGAAAGAAAACTTTTTCACTGCAAATACACCATGTAGAATGGCTGTAAACACTGTATCCTAGGTACTGATATATATGCCTCATGGGTTCCCAAACCAAGTGTTTGGTTTTCACAGGAACATGACTCCTCTCTCAAATATCTCATG
Source organism: Neodrepanis coruscans (assembly GCA_013400695.1). NCBI lineage: Eukaryota > Metazoa > Chordata > Aves > Passeriformes > Philepittidae > Neodrepanis > Neodrepanis coruscans. Next base: position 11,604 of record VYZS01079994.1, on the reverse strand, counting down.
TTTAATTTCTAGTGCGGCAATTCAATATAGGATCAGAAATCCAGGTGGGATTATTTCCTTTTCATTGATTATTTATGTAGAACATATTTTATAGACATTTTCTATTTTGACTATTTAGCTACCAGTCTACAGTGATGTTGACAATCTTAGCAACAATTGTGTTTAGTGAATTACAAAAATGTAACTTCTTAAGGCTTAAGAAAAAGTGCTGATGTACACTATAAACAAATGAATCTTATGATATCACTGTTGGCAGCACAGAGAATTAAATAAAAAATCAAACATCGACATTTATCAGTTAGTAGATGTGAATCCACATTCATACTGAGGTGGACCTGTTGAGTAAGCAGATGCTATTTTAATACAGCCTTTTCAGAAGGAAAGCACACTTTATTTTACTTGTGTGAGGTCAACCAGTTGGGTCAGTAGCAGAGCTGGGAATAGAAACAAGAGTTACAGATTCCAAGTTTCAAGTATTAATAAATATTTCAGCCCAATATATTTTAAAGGCATATTTGGTAAGAATTGTGGACTTCTTCCCTATTTGTGAGGCTTCAAATTAGGAATGCCTTGGAAAGATAAGAATTTATAGATGATAGCTAACCAGATCCCATTCTTGTTTACACAGGTGGAGATGTAAGTTGTTCATAACTTGTCTGTTTTGAACAAACAAATGGTCTTACTACCTTTTTCATACGGATCACAACACAAACATCATTTTGCTCAGCACTAATGAATACTCCAAGCTGTGAAGCTAAAAACTAATTGGTCGTAAAGTCTAAATTAGCCTTTTCCTCCTGACAGGTGACATACCCACCAACATAATGTCTGGATAATGGAGAATAATTTGTATGAATGGCAATTATAGCGTAACTATGCTGTGAGTTAGAGATTGTTAACATTGCATCTCTAGGAAATACTACATTTAGTTACTCATTAATGAAATAATGCCTAACGAAAATCAACATCAGTTACTGGACTGGACTGACTAGCTTCTCTTTAAAGTAACTTTCTTCTAGGAAAATGAGATAAACAACCTGCTTTAATTCTTCATGCACAGAATGATTTTACTTTTTGATAATATCCTGACTTCAAATAATACTGTTCATTCTGTATGGAAATTCAAATGTCAAATAACAAAGAAATTAAAAGCATCTATGATGCTGCAACATGGTGGTAGCCAATACAAAAGCATTTTTTTGGCATACTTTCTAGTACTTTGTACATTGTAGTAGCATTGGCTACTACAAGTAATTTACTTTTTTTTTCTGTCCATAACCAACTTTCACAATACTTGGTTTCAGTTTGTTATGTTAATAAAAGGAAAAATCCTTCTGATTAGTTTTTTTAGTTTTGCATTGGTTCTATCCCTTACTATGAATGCATCAAAAAGAAAAAAATATGGACCCTAAAATGTGAATTAAAAATAGGATTACAGTAGAAAAAAACAATTTTACTGGTTTTAAGATGGAACTTGATACAGTTATAAGTATTTATCATGTGGTCACCTTCTTGTACTGGACTTAACATTCCTATGACTGGAAGATGCTTATTTAACATTTTTCCCAGGAAGAAAATCTACTGGATTTTCTGGAGAATTAAGTACTGGAGAGTGGCAGTACTTATTATTGACAGACCTGCTTATTGAGGGCTGGATTTCAAATGTGGATGAGCACTACTTACTCTTCCACTAGTATGGAAACACTACAATCACATTTAGATCCTGTACATAAGCACAGACACAGATGTGTAAATTTTCATACATACATACACTTAGAGAGCCTCCAAGCACATACATGCTATTTGTTTACAGATAGAACATATGGAGAAGTCAGTTGCAGAAATCATGTGCAATTAGACATGGCTTTCAGTTACACAATTTTTGCAAACTCCATTTCTAAGGAATTGACTTTTTTGTGTTGCAAACTAAGGTATTCATTGAATTTTCTTATGACACTAATTTGACACTGATAGGAATGTTGATTTTTAAAGGCAAAATTGGTTACTTTGCTAATCTATGCTCTTTTTTTCATGACAGACTATAAAAGATGTGCCAGGCTTCTTACTCGGTTGGCAGTAAGCCCAATGTGCATGGAAGGATAAAGGTAAGCTTTTTCTTAGCAGTAATGACATTCCATTGCATAGCAAAGCATGCAATAGCAAAGTGATGTTGTGTTTCCTACATGAGAATACATGGTCGTATAATAACGAATACCTTTTTAGCAAAAGTGTTCCACTCTCAGAGAACTTGTAGTAACTGGCCCAATCTGGCAAATTTTGGCATCAAAGAAAGAGTACCCCCTACTGGAAGTCATTACATAGAAGTCCATGTGCATCATCTGTGAGTTATTTTTAGCAGTGTACAGTTAGCAGATAGTGAATTTGTTGTTATAGAACAAAACACAACAGCTGTGGCTTATTTTTCAAGAGTTGACTCAGTACACAATTGCCTGTATCGGGAGCAGCAGCCACCCTTTTATGTGTGCAGCTGTACATCTATGGTGTGCTCTTTAGTATGAGTTAATGTATACATAGCTATACACATGAAAAATGCAGATAGGTTGCAGGTGCTTTTATAGTAATCCAATTAAAATGTATTATTAGTAACATTGATAAACTAACTTCAAGCAATTTGGATTTCTTGGGATTTCATCCTGTCTATGGGTTATTTCCCTCCCGGTTTGCCTACACATACCTCTGCTTCCCACAAATACTTGGGAAATTTTGTCATGCACCAAAATAAAAACAAAAGCCAACCAACCCAAAAAGTACTTCTAAACTATCTGTATTTTTAGAAAACTGTCACAAAAGAATACAAAATTTACTAATTTACTAATTTACATTCTGTCCTCAACCTTCACCCGAGACAAAAATGTGACCTTGGACAAAGGGACAAATATCTGTATGGACTTGTCAGTAACAAATACTGTCAAACCAAGATATTTCAATTCTGTGACAAAATACACATCTTATGGAGATTGTCAGTAAGAAAAAGCAATAAATATTAAGCATTTTAGTTTGTTTTTTTAATGCATTGACACTTTTGCATTTTCAAAAGCAAGCTAGGGAATTGTGATCAAGATAAATGTAAAAATTATTTACAAACAAGTTTAGTGCTTCACTGTCAAAACTGAAAAAAAATGAGCAGCTTCACACAGCTTCATTATCTTTATGATATTGCTCAGTATTTTTATTAATAACTTGGATGAAAGAACTATATTTATGAATTACAGTAGTGTAGAAGCAGCAGCCATGATACAGTACAATCCTGAAGTTAATTTTTAGAAATAAGCTGAATAGTGTAAAACTAGGAAAAAATTTAAAGATCAAAAATTATGATGTAGGAGTATTCAACTTCAGAAATACATGGCATTTTGAGAATAGTTATATAGTTCTGTTGAAAACATAGGGATTGTAGTGGATCACAAACCAAGCAAGTCAACCATGTCACACTTGAAAAAAGTCTTAACAACATACTGAAATGTATAACTAGAATCATTGTTTATGATCTTTTGAAATAAGCAGTGTTACTACAACGCTGTATTTAATTAAGGGCACCACACTTGAAGATATGTGGGTGCTTCTTATAAGAGTCCAAAGAAGAGCAGTGTAGATAATCAAAGGTCTGGAAAACTCAGTATATGAGAAGAGTTAAATGAATGGGAATTATTTAAACTAAAGAAAAGATAACTACAGGAAAACATGATGGAGCTATTCAGTTTCATGAAAGGTGGTTACTCTCTATCCAGTGTGGATAAATGAGACATAACTTGTTTAACTTTGCTAATAGGTGAGGAATATTATTACCAATACCAATAAGCCGGTAAATTAGAGTAGGGAATTCTTTTCTCCCTTTGTTTAGAAAGTTTTATATGTATCTTAACATCCCATAATGTAAACACGAACTCATGATATGAAGGAACTAAAGTAGTTCACATCTCAAGATGGGAGTCTACTTAAAAATGTCCATCCTAATCCTAACCTTTGCTCAAGTAGCAGGCACCTTGCAATGTCAGTAACAATGCTCCACTTCTATTATTCTGCACACAGAGACAAATCAGTAGAGATCAAATTCTCAAACAACCTCTATTAGTAGAAAGGAAGACTGGTCTCTACTATGTATGTCTTGAGATTCACAGATGTTTTCGTAAGATGAAGCATCTTTTCTCCTCAAAGCTTTTCCAGTGCATCAGTTGAATTTGTCTGAAACAAACTGGGTTTCCTTTTTTGCTCAGTATCTGGTTTTCATTTCTTTGGAGGTTGGTAGGAGTCTCAGGCTAAGCAGAGAAAACAAGATTTATATACTATAAAGTGTATGAAAAAAAATCTATTAGTTGCTTGTTTCCTTAAGAGCAGAAACAAGTAACATTTGAATGTTACTTAGACATATGAATGTCTGAAATTCTTTATAAAATTCATAATAAGCTAAAGCCCACTGATAAGTGAAATTTCCTTTGGAACTCAAAAAAATCTGTGTAAACTCCTCAAGATCTACTGGCCGTTCTAGTTAGGTATGTGAAAAATGTTGAAAATACAAGATAAAGTTGGAAACTTTATATACATGAAGACAACATTATAATACCCACTATAATACCTCACTAAATATCCCATTCCCATAGGCCATATTATGTATCAATTTTTTCAAACTATTCTTAAACTAAAATATTATTGGTGGACTTAAATTTTGCTTCAAGTGTTTTTTAACAATGGAAATAACAGCCTGTAATTGCTTTCTCTCTTACACTTATTCAGAGTAACATCAAGTACATTCAAGAACTATCAGACACTTTAATTTCATAAAAGTGAAGGTGAAATTAAGATGAGGGTGTATTATTCAGTTAAAACACACCGTTTTTTTTTCTAGAATGTATAGCTTGATCCATCATATACATCTTCTGAGGGCATACTAAATCACCTCTGCTTAGCAGCAGGAAGCAGCTCCCAAGAAAACTAATTTAAGACTTTTATCAGAACTTCTGCTTTGAAATAAATAGGCAACCAGTGTACATGATTAGTAGCATGGCCTAGTCCAAGTTGACAAAGAGGCAGTTCGTAGTTTTGTTTACTATGGGGTGTCTGTGACTTGCATCAGATGGAACATTTAAGAGATTTATCAACTTCAATGCATGAATCTCTGATCACGTCACAGTAGACTTCCACCCCTGAGTATGCACACTGGGGGAAAGAATTTTTTGATGTAAGCACATGGAAATGCTGCTAAAAAATCCTACTGGCACAGTATTTTAAAGTTTATATTGATATTTAAACCACTAAATTTCTCTCATAATTAGCTTTTTCTTACAGAGTTTATCATCATGCACAGAAAATAACTAGAAACAAATTTGGAAGCTGTAATATGCCTTTACAATAGTTTTCATTCATTTGTGCTTTTAAAAAATTGAATGATTGTATGTTTTGATTTGAGGGTTTTGTGGGATTTTTTTGCTTTGCATTAGCAAAGAAGAACTAAGGATTGAGTTAAAGAGGGGAAAGCAATTGTATAGTTACCTATGTTTTCAACAGAATCTGCAGTCAAATTGTATTCAGCATCTCCACTAAGACTACCTGTCACCCTTCAGCTAAATTCCAGTCTAATTTTCTTAGACTGATGCATGTAACAGACTATGTGAAATAAAGAATCTGTAAGAAAGTACAGCAGATCTACCAGTGCTGAAAATCTGGGGCCTTTTCAAGGGTTTCTCAAAATGCAAGGGACTTATAAAACTGTAAGTTACCTGAGCCCCTAAGATCCACAGCTTTTAAGATACCCATACAAAAGCAGGTATAGATGAGCATGGTATCCACTGTTTTTCACTCTCAATTACTAGTGGGAAGACGCAGCTCACTAAAAAAATTATTTATTACACTTCCAGTGTTTAACTTGTCAGTTGTACCACACACTGATCAAACCAAAAGCTTGTTATTTTTTTCTAAACATCACTTCTAAACATCATAGCCTAAAGAGGGTACAGTAGGAGCATACATATAGAAAATAAGCTAGATGAAAATGGAAGACAAGGAAAATTTACATCAGTTTCCCCTCTAAGGAAGGACATTAAAAAAAAAAAGGAAGTAATTGTCCTATCTGCAAAGCCAGAGAAAAACAGAAAAACCCTAAATTACATTAAGCTTTTCTGTAACATTATTATATTTCCTAATAGCTTTTAAAAATTGCAAACCTAAATGTTTAAATACTAACAAGTATTTCTGTATGCATCAATAGCTTGATTTCCAATGGATTATGTCAAGTCCACCTGCCTTTGCATCCAAATGATTCTATTATGAATTGTACTTAAGCAAGAGAAAAATGTAGAGAAACTCAAGAGTATCAGAAAATTCACACTGATCATATGAGAATTATCTATGTTTAGATAGACAGTATGAAGGTTTTAACTGTGAAAAATGTGATCAGCAGAACTCTAGTTTCAGAGTACCGCTGTTTTTTATCCCCCACATGCACTTTTGATGGCTGTGAGACACACAAGCTTCAGATGAGTCTGTTTGCATGTAAAAGCAATGTCTTTCAACTGTGTAGTTCCTGTGGATTAAAGACACATCATACATTTTTTACTTCTAAATAAGAAAAATAGCAGTGATATTATTCAATAGAATCATATTAAACTGGTTGGACAGACTTGAAGCATTCAGTGGTCACCCATCTAGAAAATCTGGTTGCAGAAAACAAACTCAAGTTACTGGAGAGAGGATGGACTTCTAGATATGTAGACACAGTTGCACATTTACTTAGGTTTAAAGGGGTGGGGGAAGAGGGTTGTGAAACTTCACTGCTGAACGTTTGCATCAACGCTTCTAAAGAACACAATATACACACATAAGCAATGTGGAAACTTGTTATTTGGTATCAGTTATTTTGCTATCAGCATCATAGAAATAGTTTTGATTTCATTCCAAGAAACTATTCTGGGAACAGTTACAAGAACGGGCAGCAAACTGAACCACTGCAGCTCCTCCTCAGTTTGTGCTGCCTCAGTGTTTGCGTGTTTCTGGAGCTATATTTATACAACCAAATCTCAGAAAGTTACTTCTATTTGTTTCTTATTTGTATGAATCCAGGTTTCTTCACAAATGGGCCCAATGAAACAAAAATCCTTCATAGATCCTGCAAACTGAACATCAACAACTTACTGACACCATGGCATTTAGACAGAATTTTGCAATCTGTTAAGGCTATTCCTGAGGTTTATTCACTTTTTGACTTTACAGCTATAGTCATTAGAACGCGCCAGACTTAACTATGAGGACATTTTAAATAGGTAGAACTGGATTTTCCTTAATATGTCTACCTAAAATGAACCCACACAAAAAGGGACACCTTCCAAAATTTCAGCCTTGATTGACAAAAAAAGCATTAATTTAACAGTCAGGCTGATACAAACTGAGCTAAATCAGAAATGGACTGTTGGATATCTGAAAAGTTATTACTGAATTCTCCAGTTATATTTGCTATTTTCACTGTAATAAACACATTTTCAAATACATGTACGTGAATATAAAAATGATGAAAGGAAATTTTCTTCCTTCTTTTAATCCAGATGTTATTACCATGACAAGAAACATCAAGAACCAAGAGAAGTGCCTTGGAAACCAACAGGGAAATAGAACTTACTACCTTTTAGCAAATTCCATTGTGAACAAGAGATTTATTTTTGCAGATTGACAGACTACTTCCCATAATTCTTTTAACGTGCATTTTGTATGTCATCAAGTTTGCAGATTGACATTCTTTACAGTAGCATAACTGCCAGTAGTACTTAATGCTCCATACTTAAAAACACACTTTACAATTGATAAGTAATACTGCCAAAAATTATGTAAACACAAATATTTCACAAAGAAAACTGATGTTCTATTGCTTAATTCTACAATTTTAAGGAATGTTTGTTTGT
>VYZS01079992.1:0-22917 GCA_013400695.1 Neodrepanis coruscans | reverse complement strand
AACTGAGGTGGATGATCACTGGTGCTAGGATTCCTGTTAGGAAAAAACTGTACAGTTAGGCTGCAGCTGCCTGCAGGACGGGAATTTGTGCTGTTTGCCAGGGAGGGAGCAGGTCCTGACTGGAATCCTTCGCCTTCCATGGATCAGCAGTTCAGTGCTTTCCTTGTTTAAAGGGGAAAGTTGCTCAGCATCTGCTGAGAGGAAAACACAATTCTCTTCAAGCCTTAACAGTGGCTGAAACACACAGTACTGTAAGATGCACTGCCAGCATATTTGGTATTTTAAGATAAAATATAGTTTTTCCTTAGAGATCAAATTCTAGTATTGAAATGTTAAGTCTTACTGTAACCAGTTTATTCTTGTGTTGTTTTGGAAACTGAATCCTAGTGCTCATGTTTCATACTGAACACCACTGGGAAAGCTGTCATCTTCACTCTCCATACGGTATTGTTTGTGATGGTCAGTTTATATTCCTGCCTTGTGGACTTTACAGCTGTAGGCATTGCCACAGGCCCCCCTTGCAGCCAGACTAATTTGTATTTTCCTTCCATGCTCACTGACCTGCTGCTCAGAATGGTGGATGTAATAATACCCACTGGACTGCTGGAGATTGGGTTTAAAAACTTGCTGCCATATTTGGAAACCTGAGATGGGTCATGTTAATTGTGCCTTTCATCACTGTTTCTTCTGTGTGCCAGAGTAGTCCATATGTATTTGAAGTAGTCACTAAAATAAATCTGTTCTCAAGTTCTTTCATACAAGGGGACAGAGCTGTATGTAGAGACACTTGTTGCTTTACCATCGCAACACAATTGAGATTCTTACTTTCACACAGTCCCAAGGCAAGGTATTCCAATATTACTCTTTAATAAAACTGCTTTTTGGCGTCACTTAAACCCCTCATAATATAGAGCTTATGCCAATATGTGCAAAATATCTGCAGTAAGAGTTATGCTACATAGACTTGTTGCAGTTAAATTTAAGCTACAGAGATGTACAAGTAACTTGTTTTTAGGAATGTATTGCTGAAGTATTTGAACAAAATTGCTAACATGTTTACTGTTGTAAATATTTTAATAAAAAAGGACACTTCAAACTTTTTTACACAGTTATCTACAATAAAGAGAAATTTACAACCATTTACAAAACGTTCTTAATTTTTTCTTTGCTTTCAAAATGGCTAAGGTAAAAACAAAATAAACATTAGATACATGAAGTCCTGGTTTTATTTCACTCTGTATTTATAAAAGGAGCAAAGCATCTTGGTGAAGTTCCATCCACATGCTAGTGAGATCAAATAGAGCATGATGAGAAGTGCAAACGGATACAAAAGAATAGCTGTGTTCTTCAAAAAGGGCAATGCTGAAACAGAAGCAACAACGAAGCAAGTATAAAGTAGTGCTCTTTAAAAAAGGTGCTTCATGTAGAGTGGCCTTGGGGCAAAACAGCAAGAAAAAATAGTTCTGCTCTGCTGGCCTCCTTCAGACATTTCTGCCCTGCTAGTCCTACTATTATCACATAATGCCTTGGGAAACTGTTTTACCTTAAACCATGTCCTTAAACTCACGAAAGAATAGTTATATTACGCAATGTTGAAGTGGATTTACAGAGGAACAAGAAAGCCAAGTTGTGATGCTACACAGGTCTAATACAAGAAGGGAAGTTGGTAAAATGGAGAATATCAATTCTTTGGTTAAGATGTCCACTCAGCTGGAAATACAGATCGGTAAATTTCTGTCGAACATCTTTTACCACAAAGAAAGAATTACTTCAACACCCAGCTGAGCCTCTACTTTACAAATTAATGGACTAAGATCAGATTAAATAGACTGAAAACATGCTCTTGGTTTTAGTCAAACAAATACTAAAGAAACTGATGTTACTCACCACTGTATCCTAGGAATGTCACATAGATGTAATAGCCAATGGCAATCAGCCATAATGTATTCCCAACAAAATACCCAATAACAGAATCAGATATGATGACATCTGCAAGAAAGAACTGCTTTCAGCTGTTTTGACAGAGCACCATTTTGAATTAAAGAGCTCAAAGTAGTCTACTTACAATTGATAAAGAACAGCTGGATAAAATGCAAAATGACTAGTAGTGGATAGAAAGCATTCAGATGCACATCAAAGGCATATCCCCACTCCACATCATAGTCTCTGTTCTGCTGCTTTACCAAGTACTTATTAGAAATGAACCTACACAAAAAGACATTGAAACTTGTTAATGTGAATAGATAAAGCTGACCAACAAAACATAGGTTTGACATAGTAAGTCATATGTGATCCCAACTCTTCACCCCAAAATTTCTACTATCTGGGAGAAAAAACATGCAAGAATTATGCAGACCAGACTATTGTTAAAATGTTTTTGTTAAAACTATCATTATCATCCCTGCATGCAACAGGCAGCTGAAACGCATGTGCTGGTAATACAGAAACAAAAGGCTGTTTTGAAAAGAGCAGTGCTACAATTTATCAATGCAGCGACAAGCTGCCACTTCTCTCTGTACACACAGGGGAATGACTTCAGTAAAGTGCTCCTACAGGATCAGCACACCTCACAAAGAGATGGCTTAATTCATCTCTACAGAACTGGTGTGCTGCAAGAACAGGAGGGCTGGAGAGTGCTCTTAACAAGAGCCCATTCTAAATGAAAAGAAGTGCAAATCTAATGTGTATTGCCTTGTGTTAAGAGGCTACAGCATAAGCCTCAAAACTGTGCTTCAGCTTAAGTTCTGCTGACATCAGAAAATTTACCCCATTTAGAAGAGCAACAAGAAGTCAATACATGCTCAGACATAAGGGACCCGAGTTTTGATGGAAGCTTTCTCTGACATACTCTTTGTGCCAAGGCCAGGGTCAGAAAGAGCCAGACTTTAGAGGGAGGTGAGATGAGGGGAGGCAAGATGGGGTTTAGACTCATTAGGAATGGGGAGAGCCTTTGGAAAAAAAGGAGATCCGGCACTGGAAGAAGGGACCTGAACCAAACTGGAGACAGATGACTAATATTGAGGCCTGCAGGAAGGTGACTAAAATAAGGAAAATCAGCAGCTGCTGAAGCCTTCCTGGCTCTGGAAACTGCACCCAGAGGCACAAATTGCTAGAGAATGGCAGTCTAGTAGCATTACTATAAGCTCTTCCCCAAGCAGACAGGAGCATAGGTCAGATGGCCCTTTCATCTATTAGCTACAGTTCTTGTATGTACCTCAATTTTGCAATTAAAAGCAAGAGATCCCAAGGCCACTGTTTGAGAGGCATTTCTCTCTTTTTCAATCACTTTAAGATGTATCACTTTAAGATGTCAGCCCCATGACTAAGTGACCATCCTCATCAGCCCCATCCTCTAAATGCTGTGGCTTTCTTAAGTTCTTGGTAAAATAAAAATATTTCCTTTGCTGCCCTTCCCTTGCTGCAGTGCAGAAACAGCAGCTTCCTGTTGTTTCATGACTCCCTCACTGCTGCAGGACATACCCATGGTGCTGAGGCCTGGGCTGGACACTGACCTGCTCCTGCCTCTGCACTTCTGCAAGTCTCCAGACTAGAGGATAAAACTGGCAATCACCAGCAAAGCTGCCACATGTGAGACAGAACAGATGTGGCTTGTAGTGGCACTTGCTAAATCTTCAGCAAGAAGCATGGGCCTAAACAGAACCATCCTCAGGCTTACAGTGCTTAATTTTTTCATTCATTATTCTGATTAAACACCTTCTTTTTTTTTTATCATGTTTTTACTTGTCATTGTTGCTGCTTATTAACCAGCTCAAGAAAAAGAAAAAAAACCTGGAATGTTCACCATAATACAGACTTCCTGATTTTTTTAATCTTTTGTATGAAATAGTGAAGAAGGAGGTGTGTTCTTTTCTATGGCAACATTTTGAAATACTCTACAATAGCATAAAACCTGTAGTCAATACTTGCTTCCTAAGTTTACCCCAGACAGAGAACCAAGTGTCTCACAAACAGCAGAGGACTCTCCATGTCTGAATAGCAATACTGAACTCCATTTCAGAAGTCACTACTTACCACATTAAAGTTGCAATCAGGAGACCAACGCCCACACAGTCTATGAATACAACCCAAAGTAGCAGCTTTATTGTTTCAAAAAAACCCATGTCCAGCACAAATCCAAATCCCACAGTAGACACTGAAAGCAGAAAAAGGTTATTAAAGTCAGCTGTGGAAGAAAGCATGAGATCTTAAACTGATGGGTTTTTTTGAATATACTGTTATGAAATCTCAAATTTCCTTTTTATTTTTCCCCAAGATTTTCAGTCAAACAGCTCATTTTTTTCCCACCAAAAACTAGATAAAATGTAATTTATTCATAAGCTTTCTCATAGATTGAACACTCATTTACATTCAGACTTAATTGTATTGCTCCACTATTTTTAAAAAAAGTCACGCAATGCTACAATAGAAAATTCTTTGGTTTATAAAAGCTCCTTGTTTACTCAAACCACATGTGTGGTGATACACAGTTTTATTTCAAAGTTAAGAGTTTTGCAATTACGAACAGCAACATGCCATTTAACATAAGACAACTCGGATAATACTTAGTGAACTTGCAGTTCAGTCACTTACATGAGCAGCTTTGTTTATAGCTTAATTCTGCAACACACAGAATCTCTCTCAGGCCTTTATGGTAAGAACAGCATCCATAATGTTCAGGTAAACCAAATATTCAGTAATTTTTAACTAAAGCATTGCTGTGTGGTATGGGGTTTTACTACTATCTGTAACGTTCCAGGAAACTGCATAATTTGAAATGCAACAGAAAATGAGTTGCAATAGGGATCAATTCAAGACTACAGAGTTTTAGTTATGCCTATTCCATTTTCTTAATTCCAACCTTAACTTCCAAAAGGTTAGGCCATTTTCTTCTAATCTACTTTGACTAAAAGATCATCCATATGAACGGGTCCCTTTTTTACATGTTATGAGAATGAAAAAATGAATACTTATGCCCAAACTTTCCCTCGCTCTCCCCTGTTCTCCTGTCTGTTCTCCTTCACTCACCACAGAGCCAGATACTGAGGAGCACTAGAAAGGCAGGATCATCTCTCGCCCACTGGTCCTTCGTCTGTTTCCTGTAGTGGAAGTTCCTGTAAACCCTCTGTGGTGAAGTGAACAGGTAAAGCATCTGCCAAAGTGCAAACTCGAAGTCCATCTGTCGGAAGTGGAATAGCCTCCGCAGGTACTTGTAGCGCTTGGCTCCGGCCGTGTGCCTCGCTGCATCCCTGGGGCTCAGAGCTCCGTTGCCCTGGCTCCGAGAATTAACCAAGGTGGTTGGCAGCATCCTGCTAAGGGAAGAATTACAGAAGTTGCAATTGGCTTTGCACGCAATGAGGGCCACAAATAAAATCACGCGATGCAGGCTGTGCCAGCAATGCTGAAACAACAAAAACTGAGCACAAGTATAAACAAATAATGACATCTGCTGGAGCTAGTCCAGAGGCCATGAAGTTGATAGAGGGTTGGAGAACCTTCCCTATGAAGACGAGCTGAGAAAGCTGGAGCTGTTCAGCCTGGAGAAGGGAGACCCCATGGAGACCTCATGGCAACCTTCCAGTACCTGAAGGAGGAAAACAGGGAAGCTGGAGAGGGACTTTTCACAACGGCATGTAGGGATAGGAGAAGGAATAATAGGTACCAACTGAAAGAGGGGGAATTCAGGGTAGACATTAAGGTTAAATTCTTTACTGTGAGGGCTGTGAGGGGCTGGCATAGGTTGCCCAGAAAAGTTGTGGGTGCCCCAACCCTGGCGGCGATCAAGGCCAGGCTGGATGGCGCTCCGAGCAACCTGATCTTAGTGGAAGGTGTCCCTGGCAGGGGGAGGGTGACACTAGATGATCTTTAAACCCCTTTAAATCTTCCAACCCTCAACACCGCCAGTTTCCATGATTCAGGGGCGGCCCGGCCGGCGCTGCTGACCAACATCCGCCTGGTCCCAGCGGGGCCCGCGCTCAGCGCCGGCCCGGGAAGCACCGACTCCTCCCGAGCTCCGCTCCGCGCTCAGGGTCTCACCTGCTGCCCCAGCCCACGGCGCGACCCCGCCTCGCCCGCCACCGGCACCGGCACCGCCACAGCCACAGCACCGGCACCGACCGCCGCGCAGGCGCTCGGGATCCTTCCCGGAGCCGCCCCCTCCCTTCCTGCCGCCGCCGGAAGGCACCGCGGCTCCCAGGATGCGGGCGGCGCTGGGCGGGGTGGCCGGGCTGGGATCGCGGGGCCGACATGCCCAAGTACTACGAGGATAAGGAGGAGGACGGGCGCGCCTGCGGCGGCGTGCGGGAGGACCTGCGGCAGTGCCTGTTGGAGAGCCCCTGTGTCCTGCAGGTGAGCCTGCGTCCCGCAGGAGAGCCCCACTGTCCCGCGGGAGAGCAGTCCGCCCTGCCCGGGAGGCACCCACAGGCCGCCCTTTCCCAGCCTGGGAGCTCCTGTGTGCAGCCCCTTGAGAAGTTACAGCTCCAAAGGAAAGCGCAGGTTGTCGTAGCGAAGCCAAATCCCGAGTAAGCCCCTTCCAACCCCAAACTATGATTCAACCCAAACTGTGATTCGATGAAGCATTTTGACGTGTCTTTGATGGGCTGCACAAATCAAGTTTTTAATCCTTTATTTTCCTTCTACTAGGAAAACAAAAGCCCTAAACAGTGCTTGAGGGAAGGACACTGTAGGAGTTTGCAAATGACATTCTTTGCATGCAAAAGATCAATGGTAAGTGTGGTGTGTCTGGCCTGGATGCTTTCTGTCTTTTCCCACGTTTTTGAAGGAAACCATTTTAATTCAGTAAAGCTGAACAGGTCTTGCCTTTGAATCCCACTTAAAATAGGGATGTTCTCATGTAGAAAAACTGGAAAAATGCCTGTTTACACTGAATTAGGCTTAGAATGTCACAGGTGAACGAGGTAGGTATTTTTATTATTGCTTTTAGTAAAATATTGGTTTAAAAAAGTACTAGTAGATCAGGTAATTGTAAGATAAAATATTGACAAGACTTTTTTTTGTCTTCAAGGTCATCGAAAGAGAGTCAGTATAGAGATCATTGAAATGAAAAGAAATGAGGCTTCCACTGTTGAAATAGGATCTTGCGTGCAATTCACATTGAGCCATTAAATTTTCTTGGAGTACCTGGATTCATGAAAACTAATTGTTTTTTTTTTTGTGTAGCAAACCATTCCATGTGATACTGACAAAAATTTAATTAGATTTTTTTAAAAATGTAATAAGATAAAGTTTCCCCTATTTTGATAGGAATTCCTTGTCCAGAAATGTATCACCTGTTTCCAAGATACTTAAAAAAGTTAAGATGCTGTAAAGATTGTATCAAAACTTTCTAATTACAAGTAGTGCAGGGCTCATTTTTATTTTTAGCTGATGTGGTACATAATGAGGAATGCACAGCTGAAACAGTGCCTGAAATTTTTCTCCCATTCTGTGTTAGTCATAGCAGCTTTTTGTACCTGTGACAAATTGTTATTTCTGTAGACAGGAAAAATGCTGTGTATTAAATGTTTGAAATACCTGTATGACGCTACAGTAGCAATATATACAAGTGATGTGCATATATTTTTGTGCAGATTATTAAGGGACCCTGATGAAACTGAAGCTTATATCTAAGTGTCTCCAGTCATGTGGGAAGAGGTCTGGCTCTTAGATGATTCTATTTAATTCTCCTAGATTCTAAAGCTGATGAGTGATGTGTTTCCTCTCCTGTTAACTCTGTAAATGTCAGTAATTGTGCCCTGCCGAACTTGTTACTTATTATAATAGTGAGGCTTAAAGAGTGTCCAAAACCAAGTTAGGCACTAGATGCAGATATCATCTACAATTTTGTAAATTAAGGATTTTGCCTAGATGCTGGTTTCTTTTTAAGGAAATGTCTTATCAGAGGAGTAAGGGTTAGTCAACTTTAGATATTTAACTAGGAACAAAGTTTAAAGTGGAATCTGCTTAGTTATTGGATAGGCTGTGTCATCATGTAGTCGAGCTCTTTACAAATTTTGCTGAATTCTAGGAGGTGGTTAATTAATGGGCGTGAAAGAAACCTCCTTAATCTAATATCTGAATGGGGCTGCAGCCCATCAGTGCTATCTTCAAGATTGACTATCAAAATTCAGAAGAATTCTCCCAAGATCAAAGTGTGTTTTTCTGTTGCATTAGGAAAGAAATAGCAATTCAGCTTCTCTAAGTACTGCACTACAGCTTTTATTTTACCGTTACTGTAATCTTTAGCCTTCCATTAAATGTTTTTTTTGTACCTGCCAGGAACAATCTTGCAGATTTAACAAGCTGAATGTTGTTTCAGTTTTTAGTGATTCATTTCTTTGTTTTCCAGAAATTTCTAGTAGTTAAGTAATCCCTCTCCTCACTGGTATTTGCAGTGATTCCCACTACAGCCAACTCTGATTTTCCTCGTTCGGTTTCTCAGTTATCTTTGGAGAAAACAGTCTAAGCAGATTTACACGACCTTGTTTTCATGTGTTTTTTGCCATTCTACTGTGCTATGCTGTCCTTTGTGTTGTTACACTGTTTATTCCAGAATACACAGTATGCTTATCATATAATTTCTGTTTTGTGTGAGATTTAAGATAACGTCTTTCATCAGAACCACCCTGTGGCTTGTTGGCTGTATCACTGGTTTTCTTTACAGAGTCTTCTGCTTTATTCTGGTCTTTGTTCTGATGTTACAAAGTGGCAAGATAGCACAAGCATTCTAAAATATTTCTTTTGAAAAATACTTGTTTTTAATATGTCGACTTCAATTTTCAGTTGGATACCAGGGCAAGATTCAGAGGAAGGAAGGGATACTGAAGTCATCAAGAGACATAGTCATGAGAATTTGGTGTTCATCAGCACTTTATGCAAAGCAGAGACTAAAGTAAGAAGATTGCAGCTGCTGCATCCTTTTCTGCAGTGTTTTCTTGGAAGGTATCTACTCCTGAGTATTCCAATAGATTAACCTGGATGTACATTTTAATGTTAAAAAGAAGGCAAGCCTAAAAGCTGTATGTTCTGGCCAAAATGGGTACTTGTCATGTCCTTGAAATAAAATATGTGAAATCCAGAATAAGCTGCAGAAGTTATCGTTCTATTTTGAAGTATTTTAACTGTAAATTTTGTTCATGTTTTACTATTACAAATAATAGAAGATACGGAACTGGGAGTTCACTTGATGTGTTGAGGAAGAGTTTTCTTAGCATGCTGGTATCTCAGAGCATACCTCAGTATAGAGGTATTAATTGTTAATTATTATTACCTCATTTCAGAGATGAGGAGTTCACCAGTGTTGTACAATGTGTGTGCAAGCTGCTTACTCTCCTGTAGGTTTGCTACCCGATGAGTCTGCACTAATAGGTGGTGGGAGTGGTGATCTCTTTCAATCCTGTACTGGTAGGGAGGTGGGATTTATGGGGGTAACAGGCTTTAACTGTGACAGGAGTCAATATTAACTGGTTCTGATGAAGAACTGTTTTTCCAGATGAATATTTCTTTTTTTCTTCCTTGCATAGCTCTACCTCATTCCCTGCCTTTTAGAAGCCTTTAAGAAATAAAGGGTAGTGTAACTCTTATATGTGGAAAATCAAATAACTTCAGACAAGGTGATTAGAAGCAAGATTAGAAAATAGTGAGAGGGGAGAGAGTCACAGTAACTTCTTTCTTGGCTGAAGCTTATAGCCGAGTATCTGATTTACATTGTCTGAACAGATGTGTGCAACACATTGTTTGTGAAAGTGATGACTTCACTGAATGAGTGCGTGTTGATTATTTAATTCTGTCTGTCTTAAGCAACTGTTCTATGATCAGTCAAAGAATGTTTATATTCCTGGTATATGTGGGACTTTATTTTTGCAATTATAATTCAACACTGATTTCACATTTTCATATTCTGTTGATTATATGGAAGTTTGTTCATTTGTTGAAATGCTGTAAACATCCTGTGTTTTCCACAGCCTGGTTACCATATTATCTCTTTACATACACTGAAATGGTAAATTGATGTCTGTAAGATTATTCTTAAATTAGCACTCTTAATTTCACAAGCCTTCTCCATGGGGGAAAAAAAACCCCAAACTGAAAAAAGGAGTAAAAAGAAATAAAAAGCCACGTGACAGGTGTTTAAATGTCAGTTAGAGAGAAGAGTGAGAATGGTATGTGATTTTGGTAGTCAAGGACTCTTCATAGTCCTCTTGCTGCAGGGATCTGAAGGCTTGATGATTCAGGTGATCCATGTTCCTTTCTCGGCCATAATCATTAAGCCTCACCTAATGGCACTGCGGGAACTTCTTTTGGAAAGAAGGAGACAGATAACAGATCATAGATAAAAGAGCTAGTTAGAGTTGGTTTTTAGTAATTGGCTTGATCCAGTGGAGATCAAGTGTTAAGTGCAGTGTTTGCTATTGGACATTTAAGGGTTAAATAATTAACAGAATATGTGTATTATTTGTTCCACTAGAATATTAGTGTAAAAACTTCCTAGTGGTTCACTTACTACCTAGGACAGTATAAAAATACCTATAATATGTATAAAAATACCTATAATATGTATAAAAATTCTGATTTGCTCAGGAGACTATCACTGTTCAGTTCCAGTATTGTCTAACATAATATTCTGTTTAAAAATGACTTATTATGTAATTGTTTAGGGCCTTTGAGCACTATCCTACTTAAGAGATATTAATCTTTCTTGTAGGAAAAATAGTTTGTTTCATTAATGGAAGGCCCTAGTGCTATAGATATGATTCCAGCTTTTTTTTTTTTTAATACCAATACAATACAAAATGTTTTTATTTAAACATACTGATATTTTTGTCTCATGCCTTGTGCTACACTACTGGTTTTTACTAAAAAGGTGCATATTTCTATGCTGTGGTAGATTTTGCAAGATGGAACATGCAATATATTTGAAACTATGAAATTGGATTGCTGAGGAAAAATGGTTGACATGGTGCTAAAGGCCTCCCACTGGGTTTAGAATCACAAATAATTTGTATTAAGTAAGTATAGAATACGGTTTGTAAAGAACCTTCCCTGCTGCTCTCATTTCTCCCATTTGCTTTACGTGGTGGCAGAGTCAAAGGGTGCTGATACCTGTCAGGGCTGACCTGTCAGACTGTGGCTCTATCAGTGTTGAGACCTGTCTGTGTCATTGCATCCAGTTTCATTAATTAACATGTTCTTTCCGTGGTCCTATTCTGCAATCGTGTTTGTATTTACATAACTGTAAACATATCCTGCAGAACTGCAGAAAGATGCCATAGTCATTTGCCCTGAAAATTGTTTAGGTCATTACTCCGTTCTTTCAAGTTATTATGAAGTGATAAGCAGATGAGTCTGTTTAATGAAGGCCCATATGTACATATGTTGAAATGAGTGAAAGGGCATTTAACAGGTATCATATATTTATTATTTAAATTATGCTTCCTAAAAGGAAAGAAAAAGTGTCTTTAAAATAATGTCGCTTTTGAAAGGTGTGCGTTTGTATTACAGAGACCTTCGTTATTCCCTGAGTGGCATAAGAAATTGATTGTGTATTCTCTCTTCACTTTAAAGTTTTTGGAGAGTAGCAGGTTGGATGAGATGCTTTTTTTCAAAGCAGACTAGTAATTTTATATTTTTAGTGGAAGCCTGGAACAAACTAGATTCACACCTTCTGCTCATAAGAAGAGCATTAAATTGAAATCATCTAAAAATAGAGCCACAGAATGTAGCTGGTAAGCAGTATCTGTTGTTTAAGCCTGTGGTTGGAAAACTTAGAAATACAAAACTGTAGCAGCTTTGTTGACATGAGTTTCACAAGTACTTATGCCTCCCTAGCACTAGATATGTGGTCATTTAGAATATGTGTATTTATTCTAAGTGTGTCTTGTTATCTAAAGCTGAAGAACACAACAGTTTAATTCCAGTTAAAACTGTACTTGACAGAATAGTAACCAGAAACCTTAAGATTATTTCTCACTTTTCTTTTTCCAAACGTGTGCTGAATTTTCTTTCTCTGGCATGGTTTTTTGAAGATACCTTCAGAAAATCATTAACCATTAGCTATTTCTGCAAGTGGAACACTGCCTAATGACTTGGTTGACAGTCTGTAGAAAGAAAATTCTATAAGCAACTTCATGAAATGGGCTATGCTTTATTCTCAGGATTTGCAGTAGGTTCATTGTTAATGTCCTTAAACATTGAAAGGGGAAGAAGCAAGAAGATGAGTGTTTTGATAGCTACCTAATTATGTCAGCAGCAGGTGATATATTTCAGGTAATATTGTATTTTAGTATATAAACATTGAAATTGTACTTTATGTCAAGCTGAGGTTTGTCTACCCTGACGGAAGCTTTCATGTGCCGTGTTCTTTCTTGGCCTGTAGGCACTAATGGGCTGCAGTGAAATGGAAGGGAATAATTCCCCTAAAGATTTTTAGTAACTGAGGAAATTATACTAGTGAATCTCTGTGACTTAAAACAAGATATCCAAAATGTGCAGTATTTCTACTATTACTTTGAAAGGAGTTACAGAAAAAATAACAAATACAGAGGTGGGCTTTGTAAGTTCTAATGGCAAACTGTGCTGTAAAATTGTGCTGCCTTTTATTATCATGAAGGCTGAAGAATATAAACTTGTTCTGAGTCGATTTATGACAGGAATTTTTGATGCTTTTTTGGTGGGAGAAGTTTTGAAGTCTCTCTGCTTCACAGGTCTAATATTTGTTAGCTATTGCTTGTCTCCAGCTTTTGATTCTGTGTCAACTATACCTCTCTAATGGTCATAGCAGGATAGTTTCTGGAAATCTGTGTGGGGAGAAAATCTGCTACAAGTCATTGGATCATTGATAGACTGAGGAAGATGAGGGTAAATAGTGTGCTGAGGGAATTGATGTGTAAAAATTTTCATTGTTCAACATAAAGGCAGAAACTACATAAAGCACTTTATCAACTGAGACTGGACGTTCGGGTCCCTTCCCACTTTATATTAGTGGTTAAAGTAAGAGTTTGACGCTCTTCATTTAGTCTGACATTTTTTGAAGGTTTTTATGCCAGAAAGAGGAATTGGGTCTTGAAAAGGTTATAAAGTCTAAGTGTGTTTTCTGTTGGTAGTATATTTCAATAGCTAGTAACCCCTCTGTTGAAAGAGCATGTCCATCTTGTGACTAGATGACTTCAGCGTTCACTTATGGGAGAAGAGGGGATAGCTCTACAAAAGACGTCAGTATCTTATATGTTCCTGCTGGAATGCATTTGAAAGTACAAAAAAAAAAGTGCTTTTAATATTTCTCATTGAAATGTGTGGATTGACTTCCTAAAATCTTGTGTTATGCCTGTTTTCCTTAATCCCTTCACAGATTTATAATCTTTTAAGAAAGAGATAAATCCCTGTTACATTTTTTTTGGTTGGTCTACATACAGGTAAGATCCCTGCTTTCTTTGGGTTGTGCTTCCAAGGTGAATTTCACGTTTTGTCTAAGTGTTAAGTTGGGATCTCGTGTTCAGTTCCTCATCCATTATGACCCTGATGCCTTTTTCAGAGTCAGTGGTTTTTCAGTCTGATGTTTTCCCAGTGTATGGCTTGTATTCCCAAGGTATGGCTTTGTGTTCTTTTCCTGGATGTATAGCCTGAGATTTTGCAGTTTAAAAGTAATAGTATTTTTGAACAATATGCTTTATCAGCTCCTCCAGAACTTCTGTGTGATGGCCCAGTTCTTTTGTTCACCATAGTATCAGCTGTTGGGTTATCCACCAATATAATTGGCAGCGAGTTTATATGTGCTTACATATCTTTGAAGAAAATGTAAAAACTTGGTAATGGTCCCAGAGCAGCTCTCTAAGTACCTCTACTCAAATACAGTCCCTCTCTGATAATTAGTTTGTGAGATTTGTTACTTATAGATTTCTTTGATTAAGAAAACATAATCTTAACAAAAAATTAGGTAAATGAAAAACCTTCCTAGTCTATCTGTTTATATTCTGCTTGCTTTTCTTTTATTTTGCTCTGGGTAACTCAGACTGCACTGCCTACAAATAATGGTAGTTGTCCATGTCCTCTTTCAATGCTGGTGTGACATAAGTGCCCTTCTGGTCCCTTGGGTTTTAATGCTGTTTTGATTCCCTAATGCTAAGTGAGTATCAGTAGTAAACATCTTTCTTCCATAGTCCTTGATGGGGAGTTGTCCAAATGCGCTGTTTAAAAAGGCTG
Organism: Neodrepanis coruscans; assembly: GCA_013400695.1. Classification (NCBI taxonomy): domain Eukaryota; kingdom Metazoa; phylum Chordata; class Aves; order Passeriformes; family Philepittidae; genus Neodrepanis; species Neodrepanis coruscans. The sequence continues at coordinate 8,724 of VYZS01079992.1, read as the reverse complement.
CATGCTGGTTAATGATGATTAAAAGTGCCATCAGCTGCAAATAAACTGTTTTTTACTTCTTAACGCTCTTAAGCTCTCTTTTTAAATTGAAATGTTCTAATGACAATGTCTACTTGCTTTCTAGCCTGTTCTGGACAAGTATATTTAATATTTTTATGAGAGCATGGCTTTAAGTTTGCATGGTATTGCAGAGGAGCTCTTATGTTTTGTCTCTTTTTTGTTAAAAATCACGGCAAGGTTCACGAGCTTTGTGCTGGACTATGACAAAGATAAACGTTAGCAATCACATATGTTTGACTAGACGTTGAAAACACCTCTTCTCTGTAGGTTCTGTGTGATTTTGAAGCAGGAAGTGCTTGCATGGAATTTCACCAATGACGCATGGAAAGAAAAATGAAAAATTCAAGCTGCATCTCCTAGTTTCTCCATCTATGTTCAGATCATATTGAGGACTTGAGCTGGCAGGAGGGAACTACAACAGGCAAATTAAAATTCTTACCCGAGAGTGATGTTGGGGCTGACTCAGCTGGTGCTTGGCAGCGATCCTCTGCGGGTCATGCACAGTTGGCTGGAGGCATCCAGACAAGTGTGTCTTGTGCATTTCTCAGTAGTTCCCCACTTCACCATGGTTCCTGCATGCAGGAGTCCCTTACATGCCTCCTGGGAGCTCCCACAGGGTAACTTGTGAGTAATCTATCTTCTCATTGGCTTTTGTGCACTGTGGAAAAATAATAAAATGAGCCAGACTTGGACTGTGACCTCTTCCTACCTTCTTTCAAATTACAGTTAACACTGCTTGAGCACGTTAAACCCCTCATTGATAGCAGCATGCTACAGAAATTAGTTACGAAATGGAGCCCAGACTCTAGATACACAGCAGTTGGAGAAATGCAGATGGGTGAGACAGCTATCGAGCAACTTCAATGTGGACAGTAAGCAAAGACAGATGCAAACCTGCTGACATGTATCAGAAACAGTGTGGCCAGCAGGAGCAGGGAAGTGATTCTTCCCCTGTACAAAGGCACTGGTCCAGCTATACCTTGAGTACTCCGTCCAGTTTTGGGTCGCACAATTCAGGAAGGACATATTGGTGCTGGAGTGGGTCCGAGAGAAGGTCAATGAAGCTCGTGAAGGTTCTGGAGCACGAGTCTTATGAGGAATGGCTGAGGGAACTGGGGCTGTTTGGCCCGGAGAAAAGGAGGTTTGGGCAAGACCTTATAGCCCTCTACAACTTCCTGAAAGAATGTTGTATCCAGGTGGGAGTCGGTGACAGGCAACCAGTGATAGGACAAGAAGACATGGTCTTGAGCTGAGCCTGGGGAGCNGGTGCGGGGCCGGGCGGCGGAGCTCGTACGGCTGCGGCGGGAGGCGGCTCCGTGCCCAGCGCGCACCGCAGAGCCCCCATCTTGGGAAGGGAGGCCCTGCCCGCCGGGGCTCGGTCACCGGCGCTGTCACCTGCTGCGGTACCGGGCGGTCGGTGCGCTGGTCGCTCACTGCAGCTCGTCCTGAGCCGTGCGGGGCCGCGACGGCTGCGTGTAAACAGCGTGTGTGGATGGCACAGCGCGTACACAGCCGCTCGGGAGAGATGCGGGAGCGAGACATCTAGTGCAAGGATGATGTTTGACCTCCCTTAATTTATTCCAGACAGGCTTCCATGGTTCCTTTTCCATGTTGAGAAGGCTTAAAAAAGCAGATTGTGTGTTTAGTTTGGTGCGTATTTCAGATTTTTGCCCGTATATTAAGCTGGAATATGGTTGTGGAATATGGTAGAAATGCCTTTGCAGTACTGATGCACCATCTCATGTGCTTTGATGGAGCAGCGTTAAGAATGAACCTGGAAGCTCTATCCCAGTGGTATACATTCCCACCATACCATGAGTAAAGTCAAAAGCCCGGTATGGACCGCGGAGTTGGTAGAGGGGCTTTTGCCTGGACAGTCCAGCAGGGTGTTGACAGGAGCTCTCCATCCTTAGGCCGGTATCAGTCCTTCTGCAGAAGCTTCCGATGCTGAGCTTGTCGAGGCTGGCAGCAGAGAGCGGGCTGGGGAGGTCTCTCGAGGTTACTTTTTAAGCAACAGAAGCAGAGACTCGTCTGTGTGTCTATACCCTCAAACTCTAAAGCAAAAATTCTGTTGTGCTGGAAACAAAGTTATTTGTTTCGCTGTGCAGACCCATCATTTACTAATGCTATTTTTCAAAAGCGCTTAATTAAAACTTACCAGGTTTCTTTTTCCTCCCCCTGAAAATTTTAATTTACAGGGCTGCCTTGCTTCTGGGAACTCAGAGAAGGCAGTATCTTGCAAATCAGCAAGTTCACAAGTTTCTCTGACTTTTTCATGCACATGTTAGGTGGGAGCAAATGTGCGTGTGTGTGTGGTATACATATTTTTAGCAAGAACTTGACATTCAGTGTTCTTACATTTAGAAGATCTCATGCTTTCCAAACTTCGGGGTGGATGTGACCTCTTTCACTCACTGCTCCCTGCTGCAGTACAAAGTTGTTAGCAAATAATTATTTCAGGGCTGTTTTCAAGCATATGTATATTTCATGTATATAGGCTGTATGAATTTTTCTAGATACACGACAACTTTGCCTATGATTTATTTTTAATGAGCTAATTTCAACATAATCGATAGTGGGTAGTAGTTTACAGGGGAAAACATGGAGAAAAAACCCTGCCAAAGTGTGGCAAAAGATCCGTGTGATCTTGAGAGGGTGTTTGTCTCCTGTTACTGGAGACAGTGATCAGACCTCTGCAGAAATTTATTTACATCTATTTCAATTACTGTCAACTGCAACAGAAGCTGTACCCCTTCTAAGTCCATTCTGGTTGCACAGATGATGTATTAAATGGAAGTTCTCTCTGTGGAGTGAATTAACTGCTAGAAGAAATGGCTGTGCTTTTTCCTATATTTTCTGGTTCCTCAGTCTCTGTAGTATTATACTAGAATTAGGAAGGAAAGTGAGAAGGCCAAGGATCCCCTTTCAGTTCTTGTTTACTTCTTAAAATTTAATTCAGGCTCCTGGATGTGCTCTGCCTCAGCAAATTTTAATTGCCTAATTGCTGGTGCATGAGATGCTCCATTAGAATATAAGAGTACCTCTTGGATGCTCTTCGTAGAAGACTTAATTGGAAAAACTTCCCCATTTCTTGCCTGGATGTGGGGAGCAATTGCCTTGGAGATGAAGTTTGAAACCTTTGTCTTTTGCCCTTGAAGAAAGAGATCAAATAATGTATGCAGCATAGCCCAGAGCGCTGTCTATTGCGCTCTTTGCTTCTGCTTGTTACTTCCCTTCCTGTTTCTTTCCTGACAAACTGCATTTCCTCTCTATTGTTGGATTATCTACTTAAATCTCAAACAGACATCCTTTGCAGAAACGTTATTGGAAAATGCTGTTGACCTTGGAAGAAGGTCTATCTACCTCATCCACATCTGTTGGACAGATAAGCATAGCCTCAAATGTGTTTGAGTCACACCTGTTGCTGCTTTACCTAATACAATAAGCCCTTTACTACAGAGGAAGTTGATTCTTCTAGCTTTCAGATAAGAGGAATTTCCCTTTCCTGCTTTACAGCCCCTTCCTGCTGCCCTACTTCCTTCGCTTCCCACGTTCTGTTCTCTGTAGTGCTTTGCGTACTTTAGGGGAAGCATCACACTAGCAGTGTGAGGCAAAACCAGGGAACAAGCAAGGCAAGAGCAGGTTGAGAATGAAGAGTTGACCAGGTGAAATAAGGAAAATGACAGGGACATTTGTAAATTAAGGATGTGACTGAGGGGAGCGTGGATATCTTGGCTGCATGGGGGAGTGGAGGGGTCATAGCCAGCCTTTGTGGTTTGTGTGGTGCGTGCTGAGAGAGGTGTACAGGAGATAATGGAAGGCTAACTCCCCAGACTTCCCTGGCAGTTGCTGTTGTATTTTCCCTATTTTGGAGACTGGGGCAAATGCTGTTGCATCAGTCAACACATGCAGACACTGGGCTTCTGCTCTGGTAAGCCCATTGATCCAGCCACCTTTCCGTCTCTCACAGAGGAGAAGCCGGTGCCAGTACTGCAGAAATACATTAACACTTCTTGAAAACAGTATTTGAAAGCTGCAGTGAAATGTATTCACTCATCAAGAAGGCTATTCTTGGACCATTGTACTCCCACTCAGTGTGAAGTTCTTGAATTTACAGTATTATTCCCAAATATGCAATAAATGCTTAATTTGGAAATTGAAGTTCTGAGGTACACCCTAACTTATCTAGAACCATCTTGATGAAATATGAGAGGGTGATGTAGTTTTCCCCCTAATCTCCTGCCAAGTTGAGATGTTGATCCTAGGTAGAGGAGCCTTTCTGTGCAGTTTGTAGTACATGACCAAGGACTTCTCTGCAACAGAGGTTTCTGAATGTGTCTGTATCTACTAAAATTACTTAGTAATTTTAGGGTTAGTACATACAGCAGTGAGGTGTCACCAAGACCTTGTATGAAACCATCAGGATGTTTTCAAAAAGACATTGACATTCCCATGCTGTTACATGTAGATCTGGCCCACTCATGGAAGTGTAAGCCCTTAGATCTTCTTGTATGTCTCATGAATGCCTGCATCTTTTTTTTTTCATCTATTGCTGTGGTTTGCCAACAGAGAAGCTTGTTGTGCGAGATGTGATACTGTCTACAGCTGTGTTCTTTCAGTTTGTTGCAGACAGAATGGATTTTGTGAAGGAGACGGCTGAGGTGAAAGGAAGTAGCATGTGAGAAGAGCATGGATGCAGAGGTGGGAGGTGAAGGGAAGAGAGCGTGGGGGCTAGGGCAGTATGGAAAAGAGATCTAGTGATAGAAAAATGTGTCTAGTGTCCTTCTTATCAGTGTTTCATGGCATTTGCCAGTGGAGCGTTTCAGGGTTTTGGAAAAAAAACTGGAAGTGTTCCAAGCCTGTAGCTCCAGCTGGTGTGTGCTTGGAGAGGATGCAAAAGCAGGGGCTAGGCTTTATAGGTGGGCTTCCCTACCCAGATGCATCCTGACCTTGAGCATATGAGAACCGAGTTGGGCTGTGCCACTCTGGATGAGAACCTGCAGACAGAAGTGTGCTGCTAACTCCCACTGCTAGGTAAGCTGCTTAAAGAAGTTGAGGTCATTTGCTCTCACAAGCATGGTTATTTTAGTCTTACTTAAGAAAATAGTATGTTTTACTCTCCATTTGAACTTTTAGAAAAATAATCATTCTTTCTGCCATAGGACTATTTATAGGAAGGATATATGTATTGATGTTGCAAATCTTTGGAAACAGCACACCTCAATTCCTTGGGGCTGTTTATAGCTAAGGTGCCCTTACTGCAGTGTTGCAAACTGTACAGAATTCTGCAACTAAAATCAGTGCTGGCAAATGCCTCTGCACATGCTCAGTTACCTCGTTTTATACAAGGCTAAGTAGTCCAGATTAACTCTGTGCTTGAAAAACCTCTTTCCCTGGCTTTACCCTGTTGTATCACAAGGGTTTCTGTAACTTCCTTCCAGCAAAATGAAATGAAATTAGGAAGAATCTGACGCCTGGAATTTCTCCTTGCCATCAGTAGAACAAACCTCTAATGTGGAAATTCTGGCTAGCAATGGAGGCTCAGAGGATAGGAGACTTGCTGAAAATTTGTTCTTCCACTCATTCTCTGGCATTAAATCTGTTGTGTTGGGGAAGTGCAGTGCAGGGTTTACTGCTAAGGTTAAGTATTGGACCTTTCTATAATTCTGGTTTGTGTCTGCTTCAGGTCTTAACCCTTGGCAGTCTGAAGCTTAGATTCAGATTTAGAAGAATTTTTCAAGAATTGCCTGGTCTTTTAGAGTTATAATAAGATTTTAGAATTAAATTGCTTTTTAAGAATACTTGCCTGCTTGGAGCTTCCTTGGCACTTTTCCAGCTCTTTTTCTACATTTTCTCTGTGATGACCAGTGTTAAGGGTAGACTTTTTCATAGTTTACCGAGCCTCTAATTTTTGTAGCGGTCTTTCAAAAAACAACTTGTGGGTTTTTTTTTTTTCATGTTGCTCAAAATAAAGTAGGTATTGATAGACCCTCTAAAGATTTTTAGGTTTTATTTTTTCCCCTAACCCATCTGCATTTTGTCTTGCCACCAATAATTCTTTTGATCCTGTGGCTACTTTTTACATTCACTAGGCTGGAAATTACTGCCTCCCACAGCAGGGCAAGTGGAATGAAATGTGTCCCTACGCTTCAACAACTTTAGTGCAAAGTTCAGCAGCTTAATTTAAACTGTTGCTTTGACATTTCTGAAGAGTGTTCACTTGATCTGGTCCAGTGACTTTGCTTTGGAGGCCGTAAACTTGAACAGCAGAGTGATGACATCTTCAGTCACCAGAGCTACTGGCCAAGTTCTTTGGGACATTTTGCTGTTATGTTTTTAACATAAGGCAATAATTAGAAGTGTATTGTTAATTCTGATAACAGTTTTGTAAATATCAAAATTTATTGACCATTGCAGCATTTGTTTTAAAAAAAAAGGTGCTTGGGTATTATCTTGTGGAAGATGGTACATCTAAAATGTAAAATCTGGGATAAGTCTTCCCATTCAGGTCCAGAATTCTGTAGAGTGTTTCTCAGGTGCTTTGTGAGTATGGACATTATCTGCACAAGAGAATTGTATTATCCCTTTCAGTTTTTATGGGTCACTTTTTAAACTTCAAAATTATACAGTATCACACAGACAGATATAGCAACAATTAATATGAGACCAGTAGATAACAATATCGGTAGAAAAGTCATGTATATATATATGTGTGTTTAAAAGTTGGTGTCACAGCTGGAAGCTCGAAGGTTTTGTCCTGTGACTCTTAAATCCCCATGGAGCCATGAACTTGCTCTGCTGTCCAATCATGTACTTCTACAAACGTGGATGTGAGTTTTTCTGGTTTTTCTGGTAACTTTTGCTCCCAAAGTGTGGGTGGGTCGTCCATCATCATTTCTGCGATGGGGGAAGTGTTTGGCATCGTTGGTTCTGTGCTGAATGGAAAAAAGTGCTACTCCATGAATACAATATTTTAAACCACAAATAACCTACACTGTTGTCAAAATAGCTGTCTTAAAAGAGCAATCCATGTAACCACAGTTTGGCCTCATGGATCTAAATCTTCATTTAGATGATGTACTTTTCTCTGTTGTACTTAATGCACAGGAGGGGCCTAATCTGGGGATGAAGTGTTCACTGAAGGACATCAGTGAGTGTGACAGCTTTAGTTGTCGCAGAAATTGGAAGTTGTGCAGCAATCAAAGAAGGGGATTAAAGGGAGAGGAGGACAAAGTTGTTTTTTAATTGACAGCCGCATTCTTCCAGAGGCCTGTGACACAACCCTACAACTCCCCAGAGTTTCAGTGTGATGTAAAGCAAGTCTTTGAAAATTTTCCTTTTGCTGTTGGTCCGTACGATATTTCTCAGTTTTTGGGTGTCTGATTTAGTATCTAGTTTCAGTTTTACAGAACTGCTAGGTCCTCTGGGCTATTTCTGCATATATTATGTAAAAGACTGTATACTTCCAAAGTTGAAGCACTGGTATCTTGAGTTGGACACCTAAACTAGTTGGTACTTTATTCTTTCTGTGAAAACCAGCTGGTTGTCCCTTGAAGTTTGTGTCTGATATTTCTTCCATTCCCAAAGCTGTTTCCCAGCTTTCTTGTATCAGTTTAGGATGTTCCCCTTGGTTTTTCTCCTTCTGCTACTTGTCCCATCTGTTTGATCTGCCCTTACTTAGTAACTCCTCAGCTCTTTACTGCTATGATTCCTCCTAGCCAAGTTATTTTCAGCCTTATCTCTACCTCTAGACTTCAGTCCTGGTCTTCTGACAACTTTGCTGGTAGCTCTTCAAATCTATTACTTCTGCTGTTCCTTTGGCCATTTTCCCCCATGTTTTTGAATTCAGTATTTCTTCCCTATTCCTGAAGGGTTACATTTCCAGGTGCCATTGGCCCAGTTCAATGTTCAGCCAAATTGATGAATGATTATTAAAAGCAACTGTCTTCTGAACCCCTTGGGTTGCCTGTAGGGCAATGCATGTGCATGTTCACTCATTTTTTTGGCATCTGTGAGTCAGCCTCTACTGGATCTGTTTACTCTTGATTTTTAAAGGATTAGAATAGAAAGGAAAGACTGACAGTTGGGTTGTTTTTTTTAATTTATGCAAAATGTTTTTTTCTTTAGACCTTAATCTTGGTAGTAACTGAACTATTTTAGCTGAAACTGATGATTATTCTTTAAAAATCAGTCTGAGGCTAACACTCAGTCTGAGAAATTTCTGGGCACACGTTTTGGGAAAACGTAAGCAAATGAAAACAGTCTTTTAAGGAGTGGTGTTGAGCAGGCGTAGTTGCAGGTAGAGATGCTACCAGTCCCACCTTCTGATTGCTCCTCTCTTGCTGAAGCATTAGGAAGTGCTTTACAGACCGTTCATTCACTTCATATAAGCCTGTGTATCTCAGCTATTGTTCAGTTAAAAAACCCCAAGGCATCCACAGGACAGTGTAATGTTTGACATGCAGTGGCATACAAGAGGTTTTTAAAGTAGTGTGGGACTAGCAGCATTTAAATGACTTGCTCATTAGAAAATAAGGGAAACCTTGTGTAGCAGGGAACTCTTGTAAACAGAGACTTTCCTTCTCTTCCTCTTATGGTAAGAATAGTGGAAATGTTGAAGCCTGTCTTTGCTTTGATGTATAGCAAAACTCTCTTCCCAGGCAA
>VYZS01079988.1:1261-22269 GCA_013400695.1 Neodrepanis coruscans | reverse complement strand
CAAAGGACACCTTTTTTCCCCTTTCAGCACTAAATCTCTCCTCGGGCTAAAAGGGAGAAAAGTGGCAGGGTGGGGCGCAGTTTTGTAATCTTCTTGAGTTGTTTTCCTCAGTCGAAACCGGGCAGAGGTTCAAGGCTAAGGGGCCCTCGAGACCACGCGCTCCCTTCTAAATACCGTGGAGTCTCTGAGCCGGGCTCCGAGAGAGAGAGAGACAAGCACTATCTCCAGAGCGTCCTCACCCCAAACGCGGGCCCTGGAAAAAATTTATTTATTTGTCTGTCTTGCACTTTATTTGTCGGGTTTTGGTGTTTGCGCAAAATAAACTGTGATTTTTGTGTGTTTTCTTCATTTTTGGGGTGTGTTTGTGATTTCTCTCAGAGTCTCTGCTCCAAAATCACTGAATTTGTGGTAAAACCACCACACAGAGGCACCTCAAAAGAGGCTGAGGGAAGTGTGTGTCTGTGTTGCGTATAACTTACTACACATGTGATTTATGCCTTACTGAAACAGGTTCCTGAGAGAATTTAGGTAGAACTAGTAAAATTTTGGAGGGATATATATTTCTTCCACATAACACAGAAGGCACTCTGACACTGTGAGACATGCACAAAACAGGAATATAGGTGTCTGGAGACTTACAAAGACAAACATGTAGTGTTGGAGCTGTCTGCAGGGTTGGGATGAAGAAGGGTCCTGGGAAGAACAGAAAAACAACATTGTGGTAAAGGGAGATCTTTGTAGCATGGCTCTTACCCAGTGGTTACTGGCACTATGGCATCACTTATGGGATTAAAACATGGTCACCATTGTATAAGGATGTGCATGTAGGCTTTTGGATCATATATGAGCCATTTAGTGGGAAAGGCAGAGCAATGGTGGGCGAGTGATGTCCTTGCTCTAATCTTCAGTGGTAACACTGGTTTCAGCAGCAATAACTGAAAACAGCAAATGTGAACCAGTCATCTCTTTAAAAAGAGAACTTAAGAGAGTAGATATTTCCAATATCAGTTTCCATTTAAAACCTCTTGTGGCTTTAGACTCCTTTATCAGTTGCAGATTGTAGTGTATTTCAAACATTATACTCTGGTCTATTTATATAAGATTGATAAGTTATCTTGGCTATTAATTTCTTCTGACCTTTCTTGCCTCCTTAGAAAAACAGTCCTTAAAAGTACAAAGACTCTGGCATAATCTCACTAAAAAAGATATCACAATGTTCTTTGAAGAGGCAAAAGGAGCTTATATTATTTGTTTCTCACCTCACTGTGTGTGGTAGGGAGAGGCAGAGTCTTTCTGTGAGTGCGCCTGACAAACAGAGTTCCCAACTGCCATTCTCCACTCAGGCACAGTGATGACCTTTCTGTGATGTTTCATCCTTATTTCGCCTTTGATATGAAAGTTCATAAAAAGCTTTGGAATTCACAGTATGTCTAAAAGTTCATATTAATAGATACAAGTTTATTAAAATGTGCATATATGTTCATATGTGTGCACATGTGTATGTGAAAGATGCAGAGATGCATCTTTGCACAGCCGTTGAGTTTAACTGCTTCCCAGCAGTCGACAAGATCAGTGGGTAAAATCATGGGAAATCAGCTGCTGTTTGAGATCATTGTGTGCCCCACTGGGATCATTATGACTCGGTCGTTTATTTCCACTTATTTCTGAGCCATATGGCTTTCAGCTTGAAGTGGGGTCATTGCCATCTCCTTTTGTCATGGAACCAGTTGGACTCTGCTGTTCTTCCTATCAAGGCTCACTTGCCACAAGGCTTTTTTTGCCCACACTTGAACCATTTAAAAATTGATTCCCTTAAACATTTTGGAACCTTCTAACATGGAATCTGCAATTATCTCACTCTAGCAGACAAGGAAGAAAGCTAAACTTAACACTAAACATGGGAAATATTTTACCATTATTCTATTCTACCTTAGGGTTGACTCCATTTATTCTATGGGAATTGTTTCTTTAGAACATCAGTTCTTAGGGCACTGGAGATTCATTCAGGTTTCCTCAAAAAATGACTTTGATAATTACTTATGCTATCTCTGTTATTCTGTTCCAGTGCTTAATTATCTCCATTTGCATGGTATCTCAGTGCCTAGCTGCCTTGTGGTCCCATATTTAGACAGGAATGCACGCATATTTTGTTTTGTTTTGCCTTTCTAGCTGAATGAGCTCATCAGAGCTGGAAGGAGATGGTTTAGTCTCCAGATCCTCCTTCTGTGAGCTTCTTCAAGCTGCTACTGCCACTTTGGACTTGGGGCCACTTTTTCCAGTCAATAGCAGACTTACCCCAGAGGGGAGGCCATTTCATCTGCTCTGACTTGCCATTGCTCTACCGTATACAGGCTAAATCCTGCCCTCACTTCCAGAAAAGATGAAGTCAGCTTGCACCAGCCAAACACAGTCTTAGACAATTGCAATAGAGCAGTGTCCCAGCAAAGAAGTAATCAGTTTTGAAAAGATGGGATTTGGGCTTGTGGCCAGTCCCCGGGCTCTGATTTGCAAGAAAAACATCAATAGCAAAACTGGAACAATGGTTGATTGTCCCTGTAAGTTATGAACATATGTGCATGAATATCCGGTAAGAAAAAGCCTAATGCTTCATGATTAGAGATGACAGAGCAGGGACAAAATGAACTCTGGAGATCAGGAATATATACATAGATGTTGGACTCTGCTGCTGTTTGCCCACAGGTATTGCTCCAGAGAAACAGCTGCACAGCATCTTCTCGGAGCTGAGTCAGACCAGCTGTACAGGGTAGGATGCACAGAAACACAAATGTTTCAGACACAAGGCTTTTTTGTTTTTCTCCCTCCTTCCACAGCTGCCCAGAATACTTCAGATTTACGGAGGCAAACAGTGCTAGGGCATGAATGCAGAAGCTTTACTAGCCTCAAGACTAAAATGTGAGAATAAAGCTTTGTGTCCTCCAACCATTTAGCTTTGAAAAAGTCCAGCAAATGTCATGGAGGGAGCTTTAAAAAAAGAGGTCAAAAAGTCCATTTGGGTCCTTCTGCATCCTAGTCATTCCTAGAGCTACCCTTAGAGATGCAATCCATAGGTTAATTTATCACTGTGTAAATAAAATATCCCCCAACTTCTCTTTCCACTAACCTTTGTGAGTTAAAATAAATGTCCTTTGGTTGATTACAGCTCAAGAGTATCTAAGGTTTATATATATCAGTTATTGTGTCTGAGTGGTGAGGAAAAGGTCAAAGCAAAATTATTTTATTACCCTTCTAATTATAAAAATTACTCTCTTTACTTGGGATTTTTTTGGCAGAGAGGGCGACCGCTGGATCTTTTTTCCTCTTACAGTGTTCTGGGTTTTTTTCAGGTTGCCCACACTTAATTTTGACTTTTCTACAGGTTGAATCTGTCAAATATTTTATGGAATTAAATAGAAAAAGTCAAAGAGGATGCTTTAACTATTTCAGCTGTTTGACATGTTTTCTCTGCAGGATCTGATGGCACCCTCCATTGCATGGTCTCCTTTTGTCTGTATTTCCTCCATAGACAGCTGTCCCTTCAGTGAATTTGAGACTCTGTGACGACTGATGAAGTTTTTACACTGAAGATCCAAGCATCTGAATTTTTGATTCAGATTCTTCATTTTTACTTCAGGTGGTAATTTTCTTGATAAAACACACCATTCCCATGAACTTTTTTTCATGATAAACCCAAATTTTTCTTATGAGTCCAGCCCTTTTTAATCCATTTTCTCAATCTTTTGTTAGTTGGAATTTATCATTAAAACCTACATATTTCAGACAATTGTTCATGTAATACTTGTTTTTCTTATACTTTTTTCTTTTTAAGCATCTGAAGGACCAGAAGTTTTTGTGCCAACAATGTACAAAAATCACAAAAAGGCGGAAAACTCCCATTCAGGCAGTATATATATGGCAGAGCTGTAGTCTCAGGTGCTAAGAGAAGCCTGAAAAGTTGTCATTTTATATCCATAAAAACACAAATCTTAGTCAATAGTGAAACATCTCATAAATTTCAGGGTTAACTGGGAAATGTATAATCCTAACAAGGAGATGAAAATCGAGACACTAATTTCCAGTACAACAATCAGAGAGTGCAAAATCCACATCATATCTCTTACCGTTCCAGTGGTCAAAAGGAATTTCTATATCTAAAGCAGGTTTCACATACTGAGTTCTGCACTTCTAAGAATGGTTAAAACTACTATTTTTACTGCTACATTTATATGTGTGTGTGTGTGTATATATATAACTTAATGTTTACATTTACATAGACATGTATGCATATAATATAAATATTATCTCTTTATATACACATATATGTGTGTACATGTAAATAATATATACAAAAATGATTAAGCAGTCTTGAAGTGCTCTTGTTACTCCACAGATTTAATAGTAAACTTTAACAGGAAAGATAAAACAGACACCCTGACTCCCATTTTTCTTTTTTGAACACTGATATTTTCTCTCTTATGACTGTTAACATTTCTCCAGCCAACATAAAGTGTTTATGCTGCAGATAAATCTGAGAAGAGGAAGCCTTTTCTGCTCTCATGCTTGCTACACAGCGTTTTCCTTGTGGTTTGATTTAACATGCAGCTCTGAATGCTCTCTGTGAGTAACAAATCGTTACACCTGCACTGAGTAAATATAACACAGCTTGCTTTTGCTGAAATGTGATGTTTTTTCTTGCCTGCTTTGTACTTTCTTGAAGACAATCCAGGTCATGAAGTCCTGAAGATGAGCCAATTTGTTTCCAGCCATGACTGTAGGTCTTACGAGACGCTTTCTTTCAGAATATCAACAGAATTAATACAGATTTTTTTTATTTATATTATTTTTTATTTTTCCTTGTATGTGGATCCTCTTGTCTGCTTGGGGCACCTCTGGTGGTAATAAGACATTGACAAAAACAACAACAGGGATCTTTTAAACTCCTTTTTTTTTACAGGTGAAACTTTACTAGTGAGATTGATGCATGAGACAGCTGTATAACCCAGGCATGGTCATTTCTATAGGTCAGTTATTTTATTTCTACGGACCTACATACAAAAATAAAGGAAGGGCAGGGCCAGAAGTAAAATCTTGATCATATACATTTCCATTGTGGCCGTGCCTTTCCCATCCCTCCTTAATGGCAGTAGCAGGACCGTAAAAACCTTCACAGACACACGGATGAGTTTTTAGTTGATAAGACAGAGCTCCTTCTACTTGCTTACTAGTGCCAGCTCTCCTGACTGACAAGGCTGCAATGGGTTGTTTGTATTGTTGAGCTGCCCTAGACCCACAAATTTGAGTTTAGCTTTGAAAGAGATTTTTAATGAATCCTTGGAGACATACAGATGCTGTTAAGTAAGGGGGACATTAGGTCTGTGTTGCTTTGGTCTAGTTTGTGCTCTCTTTTTGGTGTAAACAAGACAAGAAAAACAACCAGATTTGCTATAATATTAGGAAAGCTTTACAATAACTGGTGTATGAAATCCGAAACATTACCAATTGTGTAGTAAGAATCAGAATCACAGCATTCTCTTTTTAAAGTCAGATCAGTTCTAAATTAAAAAAACGGGGTTTTTTGCCTGATTTTTTAAAACTCATGTGATTGTCTGATACAACTGTGAGAGCTGGAAACATCATGACCTGAGACTCCAGGGTTTAAAGAACACAGTCAGGCTGATGATGAAACAATTTATAAGCAGCAATGATGTTATACACTTGCATTAGCCCTTTGTTTTTAATAATGCTATGGTTCCGTAACAAATGAAGCATGCAAAATATCTCTACTCCAAATGACTCAGGGATTAAGTGCTTCCAAGGGATTAAATTGGTGATGCCTCTCATAGCAGTGCAGGGGAGCTCAAAAAATCTCTGGACGGAACTAGATCTGTTGATAACAGAAGTCTTAATCTGCACAGTAAGATGCTTGGAAGGTCTCTTAGACAATGGTTTATGTAAATTGCCAGAGATGTTGCAGTAGTGGTGGTGGTGTGTTTCTGTGCAGTGTAATCCTGCTAACATAAATTCAAAGAGACTATGGGGAAAATGTTTGTGTTAAGACTAGAATTTGTATAAAAATAGATGGTGAAATAAAGAGTATGAAAGTAGACACTTCAAAAGACATTTCACAACAAGCAATATCTCACATTAAATGTTTCACATTAGGGATTGCATCGTATTTTAGGGCTTTTTCTTCAATTTATCATCTTGAGTAGTCTCTCAGAACATTCCTCAAAGCTTCTGTCAAATTCCAGGTGCAAACCACTCATATGGGAAACAGGAGTTTATGTTACTAATTAGTAAGGCCATCTCAAAGATGAGCTCACAGTCCCAGAGGCAGCAATAAATTGTTCTAATCTCTGTTAAGAAATGAGATCTCCTTTTTCTGCTGTTCCTACTCAGTGAAGATAATATATGGAAACAATGCTGTAGTGTTGTGCTGCTCAGATAAAACAGTATTCTGTCCAGTGAAAGCAAAAATAAGTTTTTCAAATGAAAGGATGTTATGCTTAAATCCTCATTACCACAACTGAGGTTACCTCATTCAAGTGTGCTCCATAAAGCAGCCAATTCTCTTGGAAGAAGCAAATGTCTTTAATCTAGATGTCAGGGATCTGGACTCAAAGTTCTCCAAGTCCTTTCCTCCATCATCAACACAAAGTCTGTAGGATCTTGAGAAGAATTTGTCAATTTGCATGTTTTCAACATTCGGTCTTCTCACGAGTGTAGGCACTGTCTGTGCTCACTTCTGTGGGTTTCAGGGAACTGGTTTTCAGCTATTTCTCTTTGTGTATTCTCTGTCGCACGTACCTGCTGTGCCAAAGATTGCGATAGTTTCAGTGTTTCTAGGAGTGGCGGTTGCTACTAAAAGACATCAGCAGATAGTTGAATATGTTTGCAGAGATCTAGTGTCAATAGATTTGGGGAACACTATCCTGTTCCTTCGCTTTTCTCTAGATTACCTATCTCCCACAGAACGTGAAAAAGAGCAAGTGAGTGCTCCTCAGTGGAAAGCAGCCTTGGTTAAGCAGTCTGTGACAATTATTTTTGATTATTTATTTATTATTTATATCAAGTTGACAGAGATTGCACTGATATGTTTGAAGACTACTCATGTTATCAGTCTTAGAAGCTTTGTTTAGGAAGAATCAGAGAGATAACATGCTAGTAACACCTGATAAGCCTTAGACTCTTTTTCAAGAGGGTGTTTGACCATGCCCACAGTCAGCCGGATAGAAGGGTAGTATGTAGTGTGTGCGAGCAGCATGAGGTGTGTGCAAACAGCAAGTGTTATCCAAGTATTTTTAGGACACCCCTGGTATAGAATGATAGTGCCATAATACTTGAAAGAAGATGGTTTCATCTTCTTGACAAAAATATACAGGAGCTGTGGCATTTCCAGCAATCAAAAATGTGGTAGCAACCTTACTGATGCATTTAGGATGACTAGGAGTTTTGCTCTTTGACATAGAAGTTCATCACTTTTTATTACTTGCAGTTCTGTACCAGTAGGTCAGATTATCATCATTAAGAGTTAACCAAAGTGTGATAACCCAAAGGTCAGGGCTTCACTGTGCTAGAAAGTGTGGAGGTATAACTAACCTGCCATAGAAGCCTGGAATTCAAACTAGAGGGCTTTTAGCTATAAAGGTGATAAAAAAAACAGCCCTGGGGAGTAGAAGTAACATGAAGCAGTTCAGAGGCAACCGGGAAAACAAGGATCACATCAAGCCAGGTGTTATCTTTTATCCTTATGCCAAGTATCATTTGAAAACAAAGGTAATTTATCCTTAATCTCTGCCCTGTATACTTATCAAAGCACTTAGTAACGGAAAAAAATGTTGAGTACCTCCAAAGTACCTCTCTGTCAGGGACAGATTATTTCCCACAGTTCATGTCTTAATACTTTTCCACCCTACTTACAAAAGGCCGTTGTTGTTCTTGCTCTGAAAGTCAGGTTTGTAGTAGCCTCTGCTTTTTTCAATGTTCTTATACCCTGTTTCTATTGAGCTACACAGTTTCTCTCAGTCCAGGAAGTTTATGACCTTCAAATATCATTAGTTTTTAAAATATTATTTTAACCAAAGAACACTTGCTGTTCTTAATATACATGTAGAGCCCTACAGCCCATTGATCCCTTTTCTAATTTTTAGGTCTGCTCTCCTGGTACTGGCAGTGTCAGAATCTTTTTAGCTATATAAGGCCTGAGACTCATTGCAAAAATGCTGCTGACTTGGTCCCTGTGATGCAGACTGAGAAATCTGTATCTCTCCACTCCAAGATAGGATGTCTTTCCATGTACCTGCTCTCTTCTGCTCACTTACTGCAATACATTTTCCAAATCAGTGTTGTATGCTCCCTGAATGTAATACACTAAGCAAGAAAAATTCCAGATTCATTAAAACTATGGCCAGAAATACTAATTCTAAGCACAACAGTTTTGCAAGCTTTGAAATTTTCCCTTAAAAACAATCCCAAGAAAGACTGCAAAGGTGAAAGGCAGGGTGGGGAGGGAGAAGCCAGCAGACAAACAGATATTTAGGGAACTTAATAGAAAGCCTCCTGCACTTTCTTCAGTACACGGACACTGTATAGTCTTAGAGGGGAAGCAACTGCCACTTCTTATTCCCGGGAGAGGTTTACTGGACTGTGTGGAAGCTACAGCTGCAGTGTGCCCTCTTATGGCAACGTGAGTTGCTTTCTCTCTGTTTCATACAAGAGTCTTACAGGGAGGAGGGGGTTACTTTGGGGATTTTTTGTTCTCGTTTTTGTTTCCCTGAAAAAGATACATGAGGAGAAAGTATTAACTCTATGCTGTGGCATGGTTAGAAAACAGGCTTGAAGCTTCACCTCCAGAGCACCAAGCAGTGCTTCATCTGCCAAACAAGATGAACTGATGAACAGAATTAAAAGAGAGACTAAATGTCAAGATTTGCTGATGACACATGTGGCTTTCATGCCAAGGCATATGTAAAGTGAAAAAGGATATTTCGATAAAGGCACTGCATTCAACAGGTAACATTTAATTAGTTGACTGAATATTTCTATGCTGGCTCTATTGCATGCCAGGCTCTGCACATGCTACATTACTCCAGTATTTTGAGTAAGATTGTTGAGGAATACATCTGATCCAGGTAACTCAGCTCACAAGCTGCAGATTGAGATGCAGATTAAAATGCCAATTGAGCTCTGTGTGGGAGCCTGAGACAAGCTGACCTTTGGGATAGCAAAGGGCATGAAGATGGGTGATGCCAGCCATGTGAATGGACACTGGGAGACACAGCAAGAGCCAGGAATTTTCAACCTTTTAGATAACAAAGGAGATGAAGACCAGTGACACTAGCAAGGTGGATGGACACAGAGAGGGGGGCAGAAGCTGAAAAGGAGGAAGAGCAAGACATGCATGCAGGGAGACTGTGAGGGTGTAAAAGCCCAGCTTCCTTTGTTGTGGGTGCTCCTTGGAGGCACCAACTCAAGCTGTTTTTGTGTTACTGAGCTGTGGATAAATGGCTTTATGGAATGAGACATCTCAGACTCTGGTATGGGAAACCTGGGGCTGAACTGGTAAGGGAGTCAAGCAGGACACCCTTTGGCTCACTGGAACTGCTATGAAAGTGCTTCAGTCGTAACAGTTAAAGTCTCTGGCCTTTGAAGTGTGACTGCCAGAGAGTCTCATGAATGGTCAGACTGGGAGTTTTCCTTTACAAGTTAAGGATTGCCATTATTTTGTAAATATTCTATTATTAGACCTGTTTTGAAGATTCTATTCCCATGTGTTCTTCTGCCACTGTTTCTGGTACTTTGTTCTCTGATGTTTCCCTCTTGTTACTTCTCATTGCCATCACCACCACCACCACCTTGGAGCCTCCCATTCCAATGTACCAGCTCCATTCTCAGCATGACTCTCCTCCTCTGCTCATGAAAGATGCTTCCAATCTCACCTTTTCACCCACAAAATCATAGTTGCAACTCATATAGCTCATCCTTTCCCATCTTTTGTATCAGAGTAGCGACATCAGTCTTGCTTATTTGATATTGCCCCTCTGTTAATTGAATGTTTAAAAGAACACAGAAACAGAAATCTCTAAGAACTCAAGGTAACACTGTGGCATTAATCCCTTTCACTGCAGCAACTTGGTATTGTCAAAATAATGAGGCAAGGGGCAAACTCTTTCCCTAGTTTCTTGGTCAGCCTTGAAGATTCAATGTACTCCGACCACTCCATGTTTCCAGTTGCAAAGCTGACCTAACCTTGTGTATGTGAGGAAAATAAATTCATTGTCCTGCCAGGCTCCTGGCTTCTCCATCAGAAAAAACCTGGCACCACATGACGATACGTGCAATTCCTCGCCAACGACACTGCATGCTCCAAGCACAGGCTATTCCTGGGATGACCTGTTGTCCTGGGGTGCAGGTTCATAGTGGCGCCCAGAAGCCATGCACGCACACCCTGGTATTTCTGGCTGCAGTGTATTTGTGTTTCTACTTTCCCTCTGGCTCTTTGCCTTTTATATTTACTTCAGAATACCCATTCACCTTAACACTGAAAAAAAAAGAAAACAGTCTAAACACCTTTTCTGTCAGTCAGGCAGCTTCTGCCACAGCTCATTCTGCTGCAGCTAATCTGCCTAAATCCATCTTTCATTTTAATAATATAATAACCAGACACTTCCAGTAACTCTGAATATTTACACTAAGATCGATGATATTCACCACAAAAATGTTAAGTAGTCTTTAGAAAACAGAAACCAATCTACTGGCTCACTTTGAATTTCAACTGAATCAAATCCCATTGGAATTGTGCTAAAAATCTATAATAAAGCTATCCTGAACGTGAATATTATCTTGGCATTGTTTGCCTTAGAAATGAGGAGTGTAAGATGATGCTGTCTAGACTTACACCACTTCTGCGTATCCCTTGGGAACACAGTTCAGTGACCCTTAAATGTTCCTTTTGTACTTTCTGTTTGATGATTTGACAGGAATTTTGTAATTAAGTCAGCTTCTGTCACCAAGTTACAGTTTTCTATGTCAGAAGAAATGCTTTTTCTGGTAGATAGGGAGTGAGGATGTCAGAATATGGCCCTCCTTATTAACCTGCACAGAAACAGCTGATGGTTTCATTGTTTAACATCATTCACTGGTTGTATTTGTTTGTTCCTCAAGCCTTACATTTATTTTACTGTCTACAACAAGGTTTATGGAGAAGACTGCTGGTGGAGAAGCTCTAGAAGGAACATAAAGGCTTCTATGTCTTTGAGATGTTTGTTCACATACCTCTCCAGCTTGATATGCAGCAAAAAAACCATCCAGCAACCTACTTCATTTAATTAGGAACACAGACTAGGAAAGGATCTTGTAGGCTACAGGGCCCAGTGTTTTGCTGCCTCTGATACAAACACAATGCTTTCTACCCAACACATCAACCCTTTTTATAGTTATGATAACCAGTTTTTCTATAGCTGCTGTAATTAGAAGGTTTCTCCAGAGCTTATAGGTCTCAAAGCTAGAAAACTTCTCTTAATTTCTCTTAATTTGCAGCCTGAATTTATTCATGGCTAGCTTATCCTTTACCAACAGACTTTGGTTAATGATACCTCCTCCTTCTTTTGTTTCCTTATACCTTCACCATGCTTCTCAATGGAACTGTCTTGATCCATTGAATCCTCCTCTGCCAGCAGTTCTGTGAGCATTCTTAACTGCATTTGCCTGCATTCATTCTTCCCTTCTTGTTTTAACACACATAGAAAATGAAGATGTGAACGCTCTTACTTGAGTCATTACCTTAAGGCTTCTGTTTTTCTTCTTCATCTTCCCCTCCAGCTGTCCCCAAAATTAAAGATTGAATTCTAAAAAGATAAAATAATATAGACCTGCGCAAGGAACAGGAAAAGCTCTCATCCAAATGAGTGCCAATAGCTGCCAATTCTAGTCTCTTGATTTTTGCTTTCAAGGCTGGGAAACTCTCCATATATCTGCAGGGATATAAACGAGCTGATACTGGATAACACCCAAATGAATATGTTCTATGAGAGCTGAAGTACATTTTGGAGAATATGTGTAAAGAGAATAAAGTCTACTAAAGGACTTTATCCAAAATTGAAACCAAGCACCTCTGTCTTCTTAACAAAAACATGGAGAAAACCATCCTTTATAATTCTCAATTTAAGCAGAAGAAAGCAGAGAAAAATTAGGGCCAAGTGGCACTAGAAAGTGTAACCAGGTGGGGAGCACACAGTGAAGATACTTGGACACTGCGGGTGAGCTGGAGCACTGCATTGTCTCCACTTCCTAACTCATTCTCATAACTGTCAGGTTCCCAGTTCTCTTAGTTTGTGTCAAGAGTCACAGAGCACCTTTCTCACTAGAAGACATCAGAGCTGTATAGAGTCCTGTCCCACAGAGATGATGTCTTCTGTAATCAAAGCTGTGTGGTGGTATGCTGCCTGACAGATTTCACCAAATTTTGCAGGGTTTTTTTATTTTTACTAGAAGCAGTCTATGTGCTTTCACAACCAATGAAGCCTAGTGCCTCTGTATGTGTGTCCCACTTGTGTATGTTTTTTTTCAAGCAAGTATCTGCTTTCCACCAAAGACATTTTGCAGTGAAAATTAGTGGATCTATATTCATTCATGATGCTGATTATGATAATTTATCTGAGGTCATCTAAAAATTTCCTTTCTTTTATTAAGGAAGTCTGTGGATTTGGGTACACCTAGAAAACAAAATATTATCTGCAGTGACATGTCAAATAGAAATACAATCATATAGTTCAGGAGAGGAGAGGGAGAGGAGAGGAAGGAATTATATTAATTCATAGTGTAGATAAGAAGTGCTACACAAAAAGAGACTAGAAGCTTAGTCTTGGAAGAACTCAGTGTACATGTCACCATTCTTCCCAGCACACTGAGATTACAAGCAAGATTCACTTTTCTTCCAGTCATGTAATAATGTTAATTAAAAGCACAGAGGTACATAGAGTTTAATGGGATGTGAGCCCTCTGGGGTGACCTGCACAGAGTGGTACTGCACCCATGCCTCTGCTGGCAGGCTGACCTCTCACCTGGCCCTCACCCTGAAGCCTGGTTAAGCAGAACTTGATGTGTTTCTCTAGTCTCTGTGTGGAAAACCCCAAGAGTTTATGTAGAGGTTTCAAGGGAAATGGGATCCCTGTGCCCATGCGAGCCTGCACAACTGGAGAGGATGGAAAGCCATTTTTCCCCTCTCTTGCCATCATGAATTATTGTCTGTGCCATACTTTTGCTTTCTCACAGGGGATAGAAACTACCAGGAAACACATTTAAAAATCATCTGTGGCACACAGAAGGAGAAAAGAGAAAGTTGTTGGTACATTTCAGCAAGCCTCGTTAAAAACATCTCTAGGCACTACAAAGTGCATGTTATCAATATGCATATGTGATGTCTCTGAGGCAGAGTTGCCTTTAAGGTACGTATTCAGCAGGACAACATTTTCCCATGTGAGGCAAGGAACAACAGTGAATCATATGTGTAGGAGGGAAAGGCCTTCTGGCTATGTACAGTATTTATTCCCTTTTGTGTCTTGCTTCCCCCCTCCCCTCTTTTATTAATGGCTTTTGCAATTAGTGGTAACAGGGTATTGCTAGCTGGCAGAAAGTTGTGACTTTTGCAGTCTATTCTTTGTGGGAAGCTGAATGTGTAGGGGAAGGAAATGATGCTTATGTGCTAGCTTTGCTCACCCCTCTGACCCCCAAGCAAGAGCCAGCAGATGCGCTATTTGTGTTCAGCACTTGCTTCCCCCGCTGAATGTCACATTCCTTGACCTCACATAAATGCACATACAAATGTAGAAATGTAGCAGGTGAGACCTGCAGTGCACATACTAAAAATTGTTACTGTCAGCAGAGGGCCCAGAGAAGCTGGGAATCTGAAGAAGAAGTATGACACCCTCCTCTGTGTCTGCAACCACAGATCTGTTAAGTTTTTATTTATCATCCTGCTAAAGAGAGGTTCCACCCCAGCACAATTAGTGCTGGAAAGCATTGCCAAAAACAGGAAGATGCATCAGCACAGGTGATGAATACTATGGTGTCTTGGGATGTTAGTTGAGTTCCCAGTGAGCTGATGGGACAGAACTGGAGTTCAGCATCTCCCTAAGTGCCAATCAATAATTGTCAGTGAATGAAAACAGTGACAATCAGTCGGTAGACAAGAGGTTGTCTATGGTTTCCAGGTTTCAGCAATAATTTACAGCTGAGTAGCATGGAGTACCTAGAGGGATGTAGATGTCCCAGGAGTGAGAATTCTGGCAATGGGGAGGTTGTCCAGAACCCTATCTCTAATGGGTCTGGGAATGCGATTCCCAGGGAATGTGGTAGAGGTAAATGCTAGGCCACTTCAGAAACATGTCTGTTAGGTAGCTTTTAATAGAATTATGTAGTTCAGAAGCAGCAAGATCCAGTACCAATATGCATTGATGGAAAGCTTGTGCAGCTGTGACTATGTAAGTCCTGTGGAAACATCACTGGGACAGAAGCAGTGGAGAGCTACAGCTTTCTTACAGTTCCTTCTTCTCGTTACCTTCCCTCCCCACTTTCTCTTTGTTCAGCTATGCGTAGATTTAGAGACTCCTGCTAAAGTTGAAATGTCATAATGAAAGATACCGTATCATTATGGGAGTACAAGTGACCTGAATAGAGCAAAAGAATTAAGAAAGAAACATGAAAGGTGGCATAACTGAGCTGGTAGTGTTATAATTTCCAAGCATTAGTAGCACGATATCTCCGGTTGGCAAGTCTGGCTGCTTTCTCCTTTTATTTTTTCTCTTGCTGGAAAAGTAGAGGAGCACTGGTGAGAGGGGAAAAGGTAGCAGAGAAAATGGGCAAGTGAAATGAACAGAATGAGGATCATAGGAGAGGCTGTGAGAGAGACTGCAAGAGGGAATCATACACAACTGCTCGTGGATGAAAAAAAAAAGAGCATTTGGAAAAGAATTTAAAGGTTTTGAGGGACCAGTTATTGGAAATGGTTGGCAGTTTCCTATCAGAGAGGAAAGGATGTAATTATTTTCCTGTGGAAAATACCATTTTAATAACTGTCTATCAGATAATATTTCTTTGAAAATTTTCAATTTTACCTGACTCATTTTAAATTTCTGTTGGAGAGGAATTGTCACGCAGCTGGAAGCTGACATTTCTGTCAGGCTCTTATCATTCACATTTTCTACCTAGAGGCAAAGAGTGTGAGATTCTTCCAATCTGGGAGCTACAGCTGGGCTGATGAGAGGGCGCTGAGCCTGGCGCTAGCTTCCAGCCATCTGCCTGGAAGACTCATACCATGGCAATCCTCTCCCCCTAGGCAAAAGTCAGGCTGACAAGAGCCTTTCAAGAAGGCAACCAGCAAATTAAATAAAGCCTTTGTTCTTTCAGATTGGAATGTTTCCTTTTTCCATCCAAATGAGACATGGATGTACAAACAATTTTGTGAGAAAAGTCTGACTCTACAGATGACCTCAGAGAGTACAAAGGTCCTTTGGTACCTGCTTGCCTGTGCTTCCAGTAGCTAAATTTCTTGACAGAACAGTTATTTTGTCCATGATTTCACATGGTTGTAAGCAGGACCAGTTGCCCTGGGGAAAGGCTCCCCTGTACACAATTCTGTCCCTGAGAGTGCTCAGAAACAAGGAATATGCATGATTTCCTGTCTCCTCTGCCTCCTCAGTGTCACCATCATGGACGTTTGCTCTGCTCTCACTTAGATGATTGTCTAGCTGACATAATTAAGAAGGGCACTGTAAAACTAGTACAGTCTGGCATCAGTGCTGGTATACATATCATATTTCAAATGCCACTGGGTGCATTGGGGACCATTATGCAGACTACTCAAATCCTGCAGCATCTGTTAGATTTTGCAAAGGCCTCCACAGACCAGGCTCTATGAGAGATTGACCTTGCAAATTGCATCCTACTGGACTACAGTTGGAACATCCTCTAGTTAAAGATGATTTTGAGCAACTGGGAGGAAGCTTCTTCATGACACTTCTGAAAAATAAAACTTGATAGTTTTATAGTTATATTATATATTTTATAGTTTTATTCTATTCATTCTATTCAGATTACTAAGGGGTCTCAGCACTGGATGTCAATAAAGAGGTAGGCCAAGTGGAGACAGTCCAGAGAAGAGTAACAAGAACTAACAGAGATCTAGAAAATGGGATGCTGGAATAATGAAACCTGAATAATTCTTAGTCTCCAAAAGAGACAGCTGGAAGAGAATGCTGAGAGATATATTAAGCAGGGTCTGCTGTGATGGAAGTATTAGGAAATAATAGATTTCATTTGTCAAAAAAATTCATATGGAGTGCAAGGAAAAGTTTAGAAATTGACAGGAAGGAAGGAAGGAAAGGGGAAAGGAAGTAGAGGAAGTCTGGGCAGCTTCAAAAAGACTGAACAGACTGTCTGAACCCTTAGAAGGGTAGACTCCAGGCAAGCTACTCAGTGGTTATGCTAAGGACCCAGGCATATGCCTGAGAGTTGAATGAAAAATGTTACGCAATTGGGATTGATGTATCTGCTGTTTTGGTTTTGCCTGCACTACATTCACCTGTGTTAAATAAACAAAGAAAGTGCTCAAAGTATTGCTCTAAGAGTGAATAATAAGTGGAACATTTTTTCTTTTGTTAGTAACTTGTGTCCTTGCTTATTAAGTCTCAGGCTGAGCAGCCAAAGGGAATGTTTGAGACATAAATGCCAGAGGGGACTCCCACTGCTGAAAGCAACGGGCAAGCAGCTTGAAATGTGCTATTTCTATTTCTGGAAGACCATGATGATCAGAAATACAAGCTTTGTGTCCTTTACTCCCCGCCTTTTCTTCTCTTCTTTCTGCTTCTTCTCCATTCCTTTGAATAACATTGAGGAAGTTCAAAACTCATTCATAGTGGCAAACCAGTGACCAGTTGTTCTTTCACCTTTTACTAACTGAATTAGCAGAGGTTTTTTGGACAAACTCCTCATTTTAGTTAGTGGCAAGATAAATATTAAGACTTCCCCAGCTTCTCTCTCTCTAAGTCTTTAGAGACAGTTTTCAAATCTCTGCACTAAGGCATCTACTTCTTGGAAACAACTGCTATATGAGAATATAAGAGAAATATAAAGTCTGTGAAGATTCATTTTCCCTTTCAAAACCAAATCTGCCTCTCATTAAAACAAAGGCATGCTTATTCAATACTCTGAAAAGTAACAACTGCTCACACCAGACCATCACATACCTTTTAAGTTAGTTTCTCATAAAACCTTCTTCTGCCTTACCAAATGCCTCAGACAAAGCCAAGCCTTGTTAGTCCTAGTAAGAAATATGAATGCCAGTTCTAAGGAAACAGGAACAACACAGGAAAAAAATTCTACCCCCTTTTCACGTATCTGTAAAGATTTTTAGCCCAAGCACAGCTGCTGTTCACAACTGCTTGCTATCACTGCAGAGAGCATGACAGTCTTTCAATCTATACCTGACACTTCCCCAGAAACTAACTAGTAACTAACTAACTAACTAGCTGCTAGTGCAGATATTGTAAAGTACTCCCTTTGCAAAGCAACTGCACGACGGGAGAGCTGATCTAATGTGGAATGAGTAGTGTGTGCTTTATTACAACTCACTCCTGCAATTATTGCCAAATGTTTGCAAATGTTCTGTAAGTCTCCCATCTAATGTTAACTGATCCTATCAAATTTTCTACAGCATTCAAAGACTGAGGGTGCCGTTTAGCTACTAATGAGGGGGAGGGGGATAGGCACTTTTTCTTTTGTTATTTCTGTTGCTAGTAACAGGAGTGAAACTACTTGAATGGTAGGGAAGTCCACAGTACTACTCAGACACGTGATAAGAATTTGTTTTTCAAGCCTCTCATCTAAATTATATACCTCAGCCTCAGTAATGTGAGCTGCCCTTTATTCATGTAATTGAAAAGGTTGATATTTCATTCCTAAGGTATGCCATAATTTTGCAAAGAAAAAGCACCTACCTATTCAAATAATACTTATTAATACACCGATTAAATGTCTCAGATAAAAGTCTGTTGACACTCTTCCCTAATATACTCATATTTGTAGGCAGCAGAATGAAATATATTGGCCACTTCATCCTTCTTTGAAACAGCTACTGGAGGACTTACCTGCAATTATCTAGTGAAAATGAAATAAAAGATTAGTGGAAATGAGATGTCACTTTGGACTTACAGCTTCTGTTGCTAAGGAAACCAGAGAGTTAGCATCTTGATTAGGGCAAAAATCACTGTAACCCAACTGAACCTTTGTCAACATCAGCAGCTGAATGAGCTGTAGATAGCCTGTTTGTCTGGCCAGAGACAGTGATTGCCCACTGTGGTCTCCTGGCTGACTGAACAGCCCTTTCTGACAGTACCTCATCCAGACACCGGCTTACAAAGATACATAGCAGGGACTGTGTAACTGAATTACACAAATACAATACCAGTGCAATTAGATGGGTAAAATGGAAAGACTGATCAAGGGGAGAGATTAATACTCACTACCCCTAGTATCAAACAATTCAGAGCTGTCCAAGCTAACCCAAGCAACAAGTGCCTGCCAACAACTCCTACAAGAACACATTTCATCCAGGAAGAAAACAATGGAGAGACATCAGTCAAGTAGAGAACTTGTCAATAAAACCTGCAAAAGGACTTGAAACAGTGGAGTGAGGCCAAAGAGAGTGATAAGATTCTTATCTTTGTGCCTGGGCCTCCAAAGAGGAAAAACAGGTGATTATGCAGAAAGCAATGGAGAAGAAAAATTGTGTTATATCCTCTCTGTGGAAGGAGATGTCACCTTCTTACACCATCCTTAGAAGGAGACTCCTTTGCATTTCTGGAGTGTCAAGAGAACTAATTTCAGGAAATCCTGACCTTCTCACTTTCCCCCATATTGGGAACTCTCTTCGAATATCTCAGTGACTGCAGCTTCACTTAGGAGTGAAGTCCTGAGACTGTAAGACATTGAGGAAGGCCCTCACTTGGATAGTGGCAAGGGAACAGGTTTCAGACAAGTTCAGAGGCTTCAGAAGACAAGTAAATGCTTTTTATTTGTGGAGTTTGAAAGCTGTCGAGGATTATCCTGTCAGCATAACCAAATTAATTGCAATCATTACTTGGCTGGATTCACTGAAATACATGCTGTTGTGTTTTTTCTACTTTTGTACTTCTGTTTCAACTCTATTAGGGGTATGACTTTTAAAAATGTCCTAGTTCTCAAAAACACTGTAAGGGAGGTACTGTAAGCTGGTGAGATATTTTCTCTTTCAAAGCTTTTGCTAATATAGCACATAGTTCACCCATTTCAGCCACACAAATACTGAACTTGAGCTACATGCAAATTAGAGTATAAATCTATTAAATTACCTTTATTTAAACAATTGGATTACTTTGTCTCTGCCATTGTTAAAAGAATCACCATCCCTAAAAATGGAAATGCTGCATGATTAGTTCATGACTAGAAACACCAAAACAATACCACTTCATTAGTTCATTCTTCTTTAATGTTATCTAAGTGCTGACTTTTAAAAATAATCTGGGATTAGTATCTTAAATATGCACAGACGTTCTTGCATTCATCTATCACAAGTTCAGTACCAAAAGAAACATTGCAAATCCCAGGACTGTAGGAGTGTTGAAAGGAAAGCTACATTAAGACCTCAGGAAATACTGCTTGTCTGTGTGTTTATGACACTTATTTCTTACAGATTTGAAAACTTCATCACTGAAATTTAGTGCATTTTAGTTGTTGACCCCAGGTCATTTTAGCTGCAGTGACCTTGCTACTGCTTCCAACAGCCCACCACATCTTACTGTAGTAGATTACACCATGTTCTATAACATGTGGCAAAAAAGAGGGTGAGCCTCTCCTTTAGCCATTACAGGTCACAGCTAAATGAATCATTACACTGAAATTCTCCCACAGTGTCCCAGGCTGTAAAGACTGCAGTGCAGTTCAGCACTTGCAGCTGTGGGAGTGCTGTGTTTCTAAAGTGAGAATTTAAATATTCAACTTTTTGCTCAGGTGAAAAACTTCTACTCTGATCCCGCTAATTCTAAACAAGCTGTCTTCCAATTGCTAAATTTGATGAAAGCAATTTCTTTTATTGTTTTACAATTCTGCTTAGTTAAAGAAAATTTTCTCACATATTTTTTTTCCCCATCAGCTGCAGGAAAGAGACCTTCCTTTCGAAAATTTTGTGTATGTGTGTGTATCTATATATGCATATGTAAAATATAGATGTATACTATATATGTGTGTATATATATATGTATATATATATATGTATATGTAGATACATCTGTATGTGTATATACTTTTTAAATTTTTTTTCTGTCTCTAAAAGTTGTTTGGCCAGTTCATGGTGGTTTAACAGCAGAAACTTTGATAATTTTGATCATAACAAAACTTTTCATAGAAGTAAGGAATCAACATATTCTGGTTTGTAATATAGTACAATATATTCTACTCAGTGATATATCTCTTCTGTCTTAAGAACTTGTCGTGGGGCGAAAGTGAAAGCAAACCTGGTCTTTCTTTTTCCTGCCGCATGCACAGGAACGGCCCCCTCCCCGGTCTGCCATGGGCCCTCAGTCCCGTGTAGAGCCCAGTGGGCCGGGGCACGACCCGCCCGGTGCAGCCTCACCACCCAGTCCCTGGGGAGGCGGGGCCACCCTGTCCCCCTGGGCCGTGGTGGGCGGGGGCTGGGCTGGTCCCTGGCATGGCTGCGCTCCCTACCTGCGGCGTGGCGGTGTCCGCTGGTGGGCGGCGCCCACGAGCGCGGCAGGCTCAGTGCGGGGGGCCACCGCTTGTCTGCCCGGGACGGCGGGGAAGCAGTGGCGTGGCGTGGCTCGGCTCAGCGCGGCCGCGGGGGCCCCCTCCCCCGGATGGCAGCCGTGGCGGCCCAGTGCTGCCCGGCACTGCTCGGCTCAGCATGGCCAGCGGAGGCCCCCTCCCACCGGCGGCGCCAGTGTGCGGCGATCCTGGCTGGG